>MU224697.1:394733-431000 GCA_018584345.1 Thuja plicata
AACACATCAATTTTGTTACGGGGAAACCAAATGGTAAAAACCCCGGTGGGAATTAGTACCCACAAAGAACTATACTGTTTATAGTGATCCCTGTTAAAAGATCTTCCAACCCTGTTAGGAGTTGTTCATTACCATGCAGTAGTATAGTGACCTGGTTAAGGGTCAAACCCTGTTAGGAGTCTTTTACAATAACCCTATTAAGGGTAGTGGACTCACTATCCAAGTGGTGAAGGCTACAAACTTCTGGTTATTTGATACATACTGTATCAACAAGGTGAACTGTTGTTTGTGACACTGCTTGTCTGATCAGTTCCTTTTGTTTGTCGATGCTTTAACCTCTTGTAAATCACTATAAAAATCTTCTCTGTGTTCTAAAAGCTTCTACTTCAATATCTATATTATCAACATATGATAAATATAGCTCTGCTGCTTTAACACTCTGCTCTGCTTTTCTTATCTTTGGCTTTCGCAACTCTTCTTATCACAAATGACCTTCTATAAGTACATACACCAAATATGAGATCATGGGACTTGTAGGACAACTCTTCTTAACATCCTTTTCAGCTCTACTAAGTGTGCAAGCATAATTACAACCGCGCAAGTACAAACTGAATAGACGCGTCGCTTCACTAAGTCGACTTCACCAATTTAATCATAACTTTGCAATATTATTGAAATATGTTTGGCACCTTTAGATTAATATTGACAACTCATAACTCATCATGAATATACACACGCATATCCTGAAGATAGGCGCAACACAATAAACACGTTACATACGTCGGCCTTAAACCGTTATTCCTCCAGAACTGTAACCGTTAATAACAGAATTACATATCTTTACTGAAACATCATATCTGGGTCTGCGTGTATGAACATAGCATAATAAACATGTCAAAAACATTTATCTATCCATGCAAGTCTTCATGTCATCATATGGATAAGTACATACAGAAGTATTGCTGTGCATTATATGTTGTCATCAATGACAAACATACAATCAATCAACTGTTCAGAATCAAATCTCCAACAGAAGGATGAATGGGTAATAAACAGTGGATTCTCTCATCAGATGACTGGTGATAAGAGAAAATTGGTGAGCTATGAGATGTATGATGGTGGTATGGTAAGATCAATATACAACACTAGTTATATGATCAGAGTTAGAGGTTCTATTTCTCTAGATGGAAATAACAATGTGGATGATGTCTTGTAGGTGGAAGATTTTAAACATAATCTTCTTAGTGTTGGACAGTTGACAGAGAAAGGATATGGTCTACATTTCAAGGATGGAAATTTCAAGACCTTGAATAAATATGGGAAGGAGATTGCAATGGGATCAAGGAAAATATGCAACATATTTCATTTGAATTATATTCTAAGAATTTTCTTGATTGCTCAAATAGATGAAATTTCATTTTGACATAAGAGATTGTATCATGTGAACTTTGATAATATTGTGGTAATAAGTTCTACTTCTACTGTTAGAAGTATTCATGGAGAGAAGAATCCTACGAATACCATTTGTAAAGAATGTAAATTAGGTAAGAAAACATGAACTATATTCTATTCAAAATTAGAAAAACTCTAATGGGTTTATTAGATCTTGTTCATAATGATTTATGTGGTCCTGCTAAGATAAGAAGCTTGCAAGGTGATAGGAATTTCATGTTTATCATTGATGATTACTCTGCAATGGTATGGGTAACTTTATTGAAAGAAAAATTGGAAGCTTTTGAGAAGTTTAATGCCTTTAAGTCCATGGTTGAGACTGAGACAAGTTTAAAGATGAAATGTCTAAGATCAGACAAAGGAGGTGAATTCACATACAGTGAGTTCTATTCTTTTTGTTAAAGCATGAAATAAATAAATAATTATCTACTCCAAGGACTACACAACATAATGGAGTGGTAGATAGGAAAAGAAGATCCAATATTAATACTTCAATTACCATGATTCTTGAAAGGAATATTCCATATATATTTTTTAGAGAAATAATCGATACTGCAGTAAACACTCTTAACCGAGTGCAAATCAAAGGTGGAATGGATAAGATAGCTTACTAACTCTGTTGTGGAAATTTGCTGACAATCAGGAATTTCATAATTTTTGTAGTAGATGCTATATCAAGAGAGATAGGGATATAGGGAAATTTGATGCAAGGAGTGATGGAGGTATATTCCTTGGTTACTTTACCAAAAACAATACATATAGGTGCTATAACAAAAGGTTGAAGAAGACAATGGAAAGTACCAATGTCAGAGTTGCTGAAAGCCTTGATAATCTATCTAGATATGTTGAATAATGGTTTTTATGATCAAAATATCAGTAGCAATTAGGGACAACAACATCAACTTTAGAATTAAGTCCAAATTTGTTCAATGATTATAGAAGACCAGGCCCATGCAAGTGGAGAAGAGGAATCAAGAAAAATAAATGACAAGAGATAAGACACCAAGGTACGTAAGAATAAAGAATTGTGAAGGTCAGATTATTGGTGATAGGAACAAGGGTGTTCATACTAGAAAAAGGCTTGCAGAATATTAGATTGCCTAGTATCAGAGATTAAAGAAAATGATGATCATTGGGCTAAATCTATTAAGGAAGAGCTTATGATTTCAAATGACTACAAGGAGAAGCTTATGAGTTCAACGAAACTTGATTCATTTCTTGAAATACAAAGGAATTCAGAAGACAAGAGTGGTGTTAGGTTTGAAAAAGGAGAAAGTTTTAGATCTGGTAAAAAAAAGCCTAAAACTAAAAAGACTTCAACAAGACTTCCTAAAACTCAAAATTTCAAGGATAAGTGCTTTGTTTGTGGTAATATTTCATCACAAAGCCATAAATTACAGAAAGAAAATTCATTTTTATAGTTATAAAATGAATGATCACAACTAGAGCATATGCACCGATGTGAGGAAGAAGAATAATACTATCAAAATAAAATGAATAGATATTTTGCATGCAACAAAATTGGTCACATTACCAGTTAATGTGCTACTAAGAAAAGTGAAGAAAGTTGACGAAAGATTGTTAAATTTTCACTTCAAATGTTACATATCTGAACACAGTGTTAAATATTACAGAAGCAAGAAAGTGAACAAATGTGGTTCGGTGGGGATGGAAAAGAATG
Source organism: Thuja plicata (assembly GCA_018584345.1). Classification (NCBI taxonomy): domain Eukaryota; kingdom Viridiplantae; phylum Streptophyta; class Pinopsida; order Cupressales; family Cupressaceae; genus Thuja; species Thuja plicata. The sequence continues at coordinate 397,867 of MU224697.1, forward strand.
CGTAGAAAAATAATCAGACTAAGAAGCATAAAGGGAATACGAATGGTCAGATTATCAAAGGAATGCAGAAAGTTGACAAAGAAAAAGAGAACATAATAATGGATAAAGGACAAAAGTGTAGAAATAAGTCAAAGAACAAGAAGAGTAAGGTTAATGCAGAAAAAAATCTACTCTTGCACATCTCAGAGGTGAGTTAGGGGTGATTTCCCCTCCTAATCAGAACTAAAGATTCAGAGGGTTGCATCATTCCAGAGGAATTCATGATGATATACTTCAAGTTGGATTGGTGTTTTGAAGGCTACTACTCAAGGGGAGTAGTCAACATGGTACGGGAGCTATTTAGCTATGTTTGATGGTAAGAAATAAGAGCATGATTTATTTGAGAAGAGAGATTCATTTTCCATTGATGTCAAACTGGGAGAAGAGCATGTGAAAAATAAGATATATACTTGCACATAAGAAAGAGCTTCAACTAAGGAGAAGAGTTCATATCTAATGAGGATAAACTAATGAAGAGAAGAGTGTGTAATTAGATTGGAACCAAGGGAAGGTTGCTTCCAACGGGAACAAAGATAAAGAGATGTTGAAGGAAGATGAATTAGAGAGACTCCTAAAGATAATGGTGAATATTATGAATATTGTTAGTAGTACTGTTGATGATAGATATTAGAGGTAGATTGTGTTAGTTTCTTATTGCATTTTTTCACATCATATGTTTCCATCAATGCCAAAGGGGGAGACTGTTGACACATTAGATATGTTATAATTGATGTCAACATATCTATTTTTTGGTGATGCAGTATCCTTAGAGATATTTCGAGCATTGTCGATTGAAGATAAGAGGCTGCACACATGAAGGAATATTTTAGGGATTTTGTACTCGGTTAATGTCAACTTATAGAGATGTGCATGAAGATTTGGATATGTTATGAGGTAAAGTATGGTAATTGGCTAATACATTGTTTGTTAGTATTGGCAGGGTGACAGAGATTGGTTCAATGTGCACTTCTAGGTTGATATTTTTGTCTACACACCTAGGACGAGATTTGAGACATGCTAATGTGTCCTCAGTTTGGAAGGTTAGTGGTCTAGAGATTCATAAGGCATTTTCAGATGTTACAGGTGAAGGTGACAATGTTCTTCAGGTTCGATATGTTAGATGCTATTGAATTCAAAGATTCAAGTCATTTCTAATGATTCGATGTTCTTCATTATGCCTATGGATGTTCTTGAGTTGTGTGCCTACTGATTTGACGATTAGCATAGATTGTGATGATCAAGGTTGGATGATTTTTCAGTTGGTGGCTATTTTCTTATGTTCTTGGCCGACTGGATCAGTAAAACATTTTTATGTAAATCGAGGCACAATTTACAAATGTGTTATGAGATCAAGTGTGTTGATAAGAATCATTGCTATATTTTGGCAGTCAAACATAGATTTGAATTGTGAGTCTTGGCATGTGATTTGCAACTTGAATTAGGGATTTTATGGATCTAAGTTATCAAAAAAGGATGATGAATTAGGGAAGAAATTGTGTGTGTGCAAGTACGTGGATGATCGCGGATGCCTATGATTTCCTCTAAAGTAGTTGTGCATATCTATAAAAGGTTAAGCTTATTATCCAAATGAGGCAGAGAGAATTGCAACAGAGATTTGTGTTGAGCTTCATTGCAACTGACCTTGGCATAAAGTACATTCTATTATACAGTTCAAAAATCATCAGATTGTAGTATGATTTATTATTGTAATATAGTGAGTCTTCCTCTGGGTTGTAGCCCAAGGCATTTTTGAGAAGTGAGATCTAGGCATTGTGCCTGAATGCATGTGCATTATTATTTTTTAATAAGTTGTACTTCTAACAAGGTATTTACTTATTGTGGGTTCAAGCCCCATCATAGTTTTTGCCATTTGGGTTTCCATGATAAAAGTTTGTGTTATCGGTTGTGGATGTATTTCTATTTCATGCATACAATCTTAAATCATTAAGATTAGAAATAAGCATTGTAAGGTTTAAGGGTATAAAGGGTTTTCAAGTTTAGGAAAAACTGATTTACCCCCTCCCCACACCCTCTAATGCATGGCGAATCTTTCATTATTGATGAAAATTCCGGCCACATGCACACATACCCAACATTGAGAAACCATAATTTCACCATTGTTGTTATATGGAACCTAACCAATTATCAAACACAAAGTTTAAAATTTCCCCACTTTTATCGGCCCAATTTACCCCAAATTATTCAATGGAGATTTGGGGGCAGCACCCCCAACATCGGGTTAAGGGACTGTGAGTTAAGGCATCGTGAGTTAATTTTCTATTGGGTGATAGGAACTAACCCTATTTTTTGTAACCGTTGGATGATCCCACATCAATGACACAAATTCTATTTCAGGCCAAAGTTTTAAAGGAGAGAAAGATTCCACCAAAAGTATTTGGAATAGAGACACATGTCAAATCTATTTCGGGCCAAAGTTTTAAAAGACAAAGTTCCATAGAAAGTCTCTAGAATAGAGACATATGTCAAATCTAAATACTTAACCCGTTCCCTAATCTTAAATGTCAACCACATATTGGTGAATATGGTTGTCAATTAAGACACACTTGCAAAATTGCAGGCAAAAATATTAAATAAATTGTTTAGAAAACATAAATTCCATTGGCGAATTGAATTACATTTGACCAAAAATTTAATAAATTTGATGGCGAACTGAATTGCATTTGACCCAAAATTTATAAAGTTTAGACAATCCAACAACCCCATTCGGTTCCACTTATTCGCCAATTGGCAAATATTCACCACTAAAGTTATCCCTGGTGTATCATTACCATGAGCTATAAAGATATATAAATTTGTTGTATGGATGACATACTTTTATTGCCATTCTTGCTCCATGCTTAAGAAAGCAAGCACACGGTATTTAGCAAATTATCAATCAAGCTTTGTTCAACATTGACATAATCTAATTACAATTTAGATACCATTCCATGCAACTAAAGTTATGTTAGCTCACCATAAAGTGGCGGTTCAGTCATGGTCTTCGCTAGAAGAGAAAGAGAAGAATTTGACAGCCAACTACCTTCACTGACTATATCAATCAATGGGGTCCCCAGGAATAATATTTGAAACTGACTCTGTATTATCGTACGTAAGTAATGCAATGGAGCAGAATCTTCTTATGTAGGACAACGAAATTTAGATGTGATGGGGAGAGCTCATAAAGTCTGGTAGTACTTAAAAATTGTCATCTTTCACGTAGATCATGTACGTTTTTAGGTCTGATATACTTTTGATTTCTTTTCCATGCTTTTATTTCTCTGTGCACACAAATTTGAGAGCATCTGAATGTATTGGGTTGGGACCATTATCTATGAGAAACATCTATGTGAGCATGCGGACTGAAGTTTAAAAATTAGGATTGTCTATTGCAAGTAATGGTGGATATAGGGAGGCCATGTCTGTACTGTGGACAGGGACAAGGGCGGCGTATCAGTTGATCAAATCCCTTTAAAAATAGAGTTGCCTACCAGTTCAGAGAATCTCCATGGACTAGAGCTATTACTAGTATGGACCCCCATTATCCACCCTAAAGGCATGGGATGTGGGTATAACTGAAATGAAGTTGACCTTCGCAACTAAAAAGATATGAATAATAGTTTTTAATTGGGTCTTTTTCATGTACGCCATAGTCTCTCTCTACATAGGTTAAACATCCATTTAGATTGTGATATTGCTATCAGGATTCAACTGTGTAGTTTTTGAGTCAAACTCATTGACCCATAATTCATGAGTAGTGGTTCACATGAACCCATCTCCCATTCCCATTCTCATGGGAGATGGGTTCATGTGAACCACTACTCATGAATTATGGGTCAATGAGTTTGACTCAAAAACTACACAGTTGAATCCTCATAGCAATATCACAATTTGACTTGCTGTGGAAAAATATCTCCTACTTATCAATCCATTTAGATGATTAAAGTTTCCTTAGTTCTTTTTATCAGTTTTAATGATTGAAAGTATTATATTTTTATATTAAAATGTTAAATATAATATATAATTTAAATAAATGTGTATAATGGGATTATATTTTTTAGAAGTCTATATTGCAATGAACAAGAAAACAAAGGAAGTTTAGTTACTATATTAAATTGTCAAGTTATGTGAGTAGTCATATGAGGAAGATATCATAACCCAATATATTGAGTACTTAATTATCGAAGGAAAAACAATTTGGATTCAAATTTTAAAATAAAAGTTAACAATTTTATTCACATATCTAAGCTTCCGAATAAATAAAAATAGTTATTATATTAACTTCCATAACCGTTTTATTTATTCGGAAGCTAAGATATGTGAATAAAATTGTTAACTTTTATTTTAAAATTTGAAATCCAAATTGTTTTTCCTTCGATAATTAAGTACTCAATATATTGGGTTATGGCATCCTTCTCCGCTTAGACAATGCATCGTCTCGATGCATCAATAGGAACATATGATATGAAAAATAATACAAACATATGAGAAAGAACTCATAAATGCAATCTATATCTTCTATTGTTTTTACAACATTCAAGATAGTGTAAGAATGCGAAAATCATTGAGAATTATTGTCCTAATAGCAATATCATGACTTTGACTTACTGTGGAAATTATGCTCTACTTTTCAATTCTTCGTGTATTCAAAATTTCAATTTATAGATTTTTCTTAAAGAAGTAACACCCATATTCATCAAATCATTTTTGTAAAGATAGTGTACGCACACATTTAAAGAAAGCACCAAATAAAACTTGGTTACCAAGCATCACAGACAAATTCTAGTGAGTGTGTGAATTCCATCACTACCTTCTAGTTTTTCAAGGTTAGGTTACCTCTCTCCGACAATATTACCCTTTCCTATGATGTGTCGTTCCATCTATTATATTCATATGAACAACACCAAAGCATCAATTCATGTCATTATCATAATAAAATCAAACTCTAACATGCCCTTATTTCAATGCTTTTGTAAATGAACCTGCATAATACCTTAAAATCACAATAAAAAACACACATACGTGTGCTTTCTTTACCATACCTTGGCATCCCATTGAATTGACCACATTATTGGATACTTCATATTGATTTCCTGTCTTACTCATATGTTTACACTCACAATACTTTTAGCTCATTCACAATGTCAATACCTCAAAAGGAGAAAATGTTTTAAATTCCAATATCAAGGGACAACATATTCATATAAAGATTATAATTTCTGAGCTCAACAACTTAGATTTTGATCATAACTTGATCTTAAATAACTAAAATAAATCATTATACATACCATCTAGAACATGTGGTACGCACTAAGTGAAACATCGAGGATGATGTATTTTCTAAGGGGGGGAAGGATGTCACAACCCTTTTATTTTTCATGCTTCAAACTAATGTTCAACCGCTAAGTTTGGTCGTAGCTACCATGTCACCATTTGCACATTTTGAGGTTTTCTCTTATTTAAAACAACCACCAATCGAGCCTTAAAGTAATTGCACATGGATAGTTTGTAGAAGACGGTGGTTGTTATGTGGGAGAAATCAATGAATGAAGGATAACGTGGAGAAGAGAACAGAGTGTAAAGAGGAAATCAAGGTGGCAGTTTCAGAAAAAGGAGGAAGCTGCATGTTATGGGAAAGGGAGGAGGAGCAGAAGAGCATAGAAGGTGCAACCCAATTATTTTTTTGGCAGGGGAGTAGAGGATGGAAAATCCTTCGAAACCCACCATGATCTCACTTTGCTTGAGGTTGACGATGCCATATTGAACTAAATTTTAGATAACAGGGTGACTATGCTAGCAAGCCCGGATGAGGAAGTTCTTCTCTGCACTTCCTTACAAATACACCTCACACTCCTCTCCTATTTCGTGCATCTACTCAATTCTTCCTTCAACGGTGGGACAATGGAGTTGCATGTCGATCTATTTGAGGGCATTTCTATGGAACATCTCCAAAGCAAGGAGAACTCTATGTCATTATTATCAGAGGAGACAAGGGCATCGGTAGAACCGATTGCAAGTGTTCAGAGCAGGAAGAGGATTTAGTTGTAGAGGTGTGGGAGGCTAGATATTTCACCTTACATCGTGGCTATACAAGCGATGTTTAGCTCTCCATCAAATACACTTTAAAGTTCAATCCTCTTTACTAAGTTGATTTGGAAAGCCAACTTAAATGGGTTGTGGTTCATGAGATAACAGGTATTTTTTTGTGTTCCTTTTTTTTTAAAACAGTAAATGTTCTCTTTTCAATGCAGAGATATATCTTCTAATCTGTTTGAAACATGCTAAGAACCCATACATTTAAACTTTGTGACACTATTTTACTCTTTGTACGTTGTCATTCCTTCGCATTATGTTGGTAGCATTAAGCTTGTTTTACCCGAGAAGACAACCTTAACATGCAGTGTAGAAACCAATATGAAATTTTAACTTGGGTAGAAAAAGATGAGGGTTTTTTTTTTTTTTTTGTTTTTTTTTTTATTTTTATTTTATATAGTTGTAGTTACATAAGCCACAATTCTCCATGTACATTATTGTTGTTTTATGGTTATTGTTGTAAAACTATTTTGTTTTCTCTATTATTTTATTTCCTGGAATCGAACTTCATGTGGTTATATAAATATATCAGCCCCTCTTAATGGTAAGGCATCACAAGAATGGAATCATCCATAGATGCTCCATGAGGATAGAATACAACACTTGAAGATCATGAAATTTTAGAACAAAATCATGCAATTTATGGTTTTATCACCATAATTTTCTTATTAGGCACACATTGTTTGTGAGTTATGAGACAACTTTAATTCTATTCCTTAACGACAATGGTGTACAGCTGCTAGTGGTCTTTGAAAATAACACGACAATAAATGGGAAACAAAATATGTTGGATTTTAACTTGATACTTTTGATGCGAACTAAGACTTTTGATCATAGTTGTAGGAAGGTGTATCAGAAAACTTATTTTGAATCGTGTTTTATTGGCATTTGAGTTATATTATTATTTCCACAAATTTCTATTCCATGACATCCTCTAGATTGATGAGTAGGAGTTGAATTTTTTAATGTGTTTAATGTTTAATGTCATGTGATGTATTGGGTGTTTTCGATAGTTGGTCAACACCTTTCTTTATTATGGACTCATGTGTTGCATAATCTATTCAACAGTTTTTGGTCGAACCTTGTTTTTGTTTCTTTGAATTCAAGGAAAATCATTTTTTTATCGATTTGTACATTCGATGTTCGACTTAGTTGACCGAATCTTTTTTTTGGTGGATATTGTCGATGTGGCATAAGTTATCGTAAGATCAGTCTTTACAGAAGATCATTTTGAGTTTAGTGTCTACATAGTTGAGAGTTACTAATTGACAATCATGGACTTCCTTCTTGTGATGAATCTTTCTCATTATTATCATATTGTTAAGGAGTAGCACACATAAGTGAGACAATATGGTTCAATGAGAGAAACTTTCTACTATCTAGCTACCCAACACGGTGACACTAAAAAGTGAGAAATGCCAATGTGACGAAGGGGTACTCCTTTTCATTTAATACATTATTCATTAATTGTTTTCAAGAGAATAGAATTGAAAAAATATGTTTGTAAAAATTATTATAAATTTGTTACCCTTTCATAATTTCACAACAATTAAGAATTGAATAAATGGTCATATTTTATTTATTCTTATTTTCTTTTCTATTTAGGATAATTAGGAACATGACTGAATTTTAAATTCATTATTATATCTTTTAAAAGATGGATACCCATTGATGGGGATCCCGAAATGTGTCACCATCTTGATGTAACTTTTGTTTTGAACCTTTATAAATCACTCTCAAACATCCAATTATTTTTCCTCTCAATAACAAACTATGCATTTTATCTTTGATTGTTAAATGAAATAATATAAATTATAAATATTGTACGCGTGTAGGACTTGAATCTTAATTAGTCAGTTTCAAACATATCCAACAATATTACACCACCATTGAGTGAAGTAGGTTTTGTTTATCTCCTTACAAAATAATCAAAATAGTATAAATTTATAATTGATACACATAAAGAGATGGGGAGAGGGCAATGAAGTTTATTTAGAATTGACATAGCTAAATTGAATAAAATAATTGGCTAACAAGAATTAGCCTAGGTTAACTATGTTGGTTAGAGAATTATATGTAGACAAATATTGAGTTTGTCCTAAGAAATATAAATGTGATTGATAAAGCTATTACTATTAGACCAAATAATGCACATATTTAGTAAGTATTTTAGAATTTATTGCATTTCTATTTAGAGATAGTATATTCTTGTAAAATAATTGGTTTTGTGTCTACATTGGATTTGTGTTCAATCAAGAATCAAGCTACAAAGTTGGGAAAATGTTATAGTTGAATCTTTGTATTCTCTGTTTGTACTCATTATTACACACAACAACATTCTATTCCTCTGCTCCAAGGTAATGTAGGAGCACCTAAGGAGTATGAAATTAGAACAATCTCATGTCAACCAAAAATAGCATCATCCATTATTTGTTTTGTTAAGTACTTGGAAAAATTTCTAGTATGTCTGATGATGCTGGAACAATATGTCCTCTAGGTCTATGTGAAATGCTTTTGACCTACAGGTAAGAAGCAATGAGGCCACAAATGGGAGACCTCATCCCTCTTTGACAAAGCCAAGGTCCAAACCTGCGAGCACATTGGATCAATGAAGGCGCAAGCCCACAATCACTATGGTACTACCCCTAGGCGAGGACAATAAAAAAAACACCACTTAACCAACACACTAAGTGGTGAACCCAATCACCTTCCACATTTTAAATTGTCTTGAAAATTTTTAATTGTTTTTATTTTGTTATATTCTTTCAAAGTTATTTTAGGCAAACTTAAGGTTCATAAATCATCACAATGTATTTTTAAGGTTTGAATTTTATATTAGATACTATTATTCTACAGTAATGAAAGTTGGTATCTCAAAACAATGATTGGGTTAAAATAATGGCGTGTTCAAATCATTTACTCTAATTTAAGTAGTGGAGATTCATATCAGCAATTGGATATATTTCTAAGTACTTTTGGACTAGAGAAGTTGTTAGTTGGTGATGGACTATGTTTCTAAAACTTGTACTTGTGTTAATTAAAAATATTTAAATAAATAAATTTTATACATTTTGGATTCTGAGAAAGTAATCATTCACTTTTGTAAACACCCATTTATCATTTCACTACTATCAAACATTTTTTTTTTGTTTCTTTACTATTAAATTAAAATAGTATATATGTGATGACATTAAGTTTTGTCATTAGTATACTTAAAGGGAAAAATATGATAAATATCATTGATATAAGCATAACCGACGGACAGTAAGCATAACCGGTGAACAACAAGCAGACCCGACAGGACAGAATGTCTAACATGAAAATGCTAAGTATAGAAATTACCGACGATAAGCATAACCGATGATACAATTTTGAGAACATCGCCAACAGAGAAAAAAAGGCATACCTGATGAACAGTTTAAGTAAGGAACACCGACGGAGAAGAAAACCGATAGAGTGATAGAGCAACCTGACCATCAGAACCGATAGTCAGTTAAAGAACCCACAAAAAGTGGATCTAAATTTACACGTCAGATAAAGAAATGTAATTCTATTTATAGAGTTTTTATTTGTTTTAAATCTTAACTTGAGGGTCAAGAAAGCATATTCTAAATGTTTTAAAGCATCCTAATGGATCTAAAATATATCTAACTAAAGATCAAGGTCAAGTTGTAAACCTTGGATCTAGAGTTAATTTGAAAAATGTGAATCAAGAATAGAACTAGAAACTAGTATAAATAGATGTTCCATCATTTGTAATAAGTGAGACTTGTAATCATTTGAATATGATAGTAGCTATCGAGAGCATCTATGTAAAAGGAAGAGAATTCATGCAAAGTTCAGAAATAGATCACAATAGTTATCAAGAACACGGGAAGGCTACCGATGAGCAGAGACAAGGTATTACTCAATCACTCAAGGTGATTACATACATACATTGTAAGCTATACATGATCTGTAATCAAAAATTTGAGATTGCATTCACTATCAGATCAAGATTTATATTGTAGTTGCATTCTAACAAGTGCATCACAACAAAAATCTTTTTGTAGAAGGTGGACTTAATAGTTCTTTGATAAATCTCTTAATAGAGTGCACACCTAACGGTGTTGCTAAAGCTTCAAATGAAGTAGATCCTAATAGGTCTCCACTCTAATACTCTTAACAAGGTAGATCATCAGAAGTGATCAATTGTAAGCCTTTACCATCTCCCTTCTTATCTACAGATAGTGAAGTTTTGTGGGTAGACATCCCCACCACAGTTTTTACTTCCTAACATGAGTTTTCTTTGATATCATATCATGTGTTATGTGTTATTTATTTTCATGAATGTTTATACATGTAAAGAACTTATATTATGATTATACATACATAATCAAAGATGAACAGATAGATAGGTAGATACAAATATGATGACACAAAGGTTAATGGGCCAATCACAAAAATAGTTTTAGAGGTACTGATTCACCCCTCCCCACTCAGTACATCATTCCAATAATTCCAACAATTGGTATCAGAGATGAGTCTCTTTCTTGAAAAGATTAAATACTTAAGAGAAAAGATCCACATGATGGAAAATTATAGACTGGACAAGGCTATTGAGAATGAGCAATTGTAAATTTAGATTTACTATGAGTAGTATAAAGAGGTGAGAGTAAGCATGAGAAAGTTTCTTGATGAAAGAAAGATCATGGAAACTAGGCTTAATGAAAAAGATTATCAAGAAGAGAAGATCCTAGATTACTTCAACTATGCTGAATCATCAATGAGCAAAGCTTCAGACACATCAGTAGAAGAGATCACAGGTCTACAAGAAGTCAATCTACATATGAAAGAACAAATCAAAATGTTGCAAATTGGTCAAGAAACTCAGATGGTAAAAATGATTGATGTCATGAATTATTCAAGAAAAGCTGAGTTAGAGAGAACATTGGCTATTGATGATAGGAGGAAAATAACAGAAAAGCTACAAGAAAAATAATCAAAGATTCAAAGACTTACTGAGCATCACCATGAGATTACCAACCAGATTATTCTTATGAGTCAAGAAGCAAATAGATTAAATACTTAACTCATTGAAAGAATACAGATCATCAGTGAGCGAAGGGAAGGAAATGAGAAGCTAAAGCATGAAGTCAGAATTTAGAATCAGCATAATGAATTGATCAAAAAGGTTGAAGATAGCAACAAAAGAATGGATGATTTCCTTGACGGTCAAAGAAGCGTCAATAACTACACAAGAATAGGTTACACCGACAATGGAGAGTCATCTAATAAATCAAATCAAAAGAATGTTTATGCAACTCCAAGAACCAAGAAGCTGTCATGCAATCACTGTGGAAAACTAGGCCACACCTCAAACATTTGCAAAAACAAAATGAAAGGTATTCCTCAATCACAATCTACCTTCATTGGTAATTGTTATAAATGTCACAAGCAAGGACATAAGGCATATGAATGCAGATCCAAGGTGAAAAATCCAAAGAAGGAAACCTATATGGACAAGTACTGTCCTACTTGCAAAATGAATGGACATAAATATCAAGAATGCTGGAAGAAGACTAAGAAGGCATGGACACGAAAAGAACCTGATAATGGCTACAAACCAACAAGAAAAGGTAACTCATATGTTTGGGACTATAAAACATGGGTAAATTGCACAACATGTGGAAGGTATGGTCATATATCTGCTAACTATATGAGAAAATGGACTAGAAAACCAAGAGGATGGTTCAATCCTATAATGGCATGTTTAGATTGTCATAAGGTTGGACATGTGATAAAAGATTGCAAAAACTGACTGACAAAAATGAGTACTTATCCCAATGGAAATACCATTGATGACATCAAGAAGATGAGAAACAAGATGTGGGTAAAAGCCACAAATAGTGAAGGTGTTGGAATAAGCAATGCAAATGATGACTCCCCATCCAATGGATCTGGTGGCATCACCATTTCCAACTAAATTGTACAAGTATGGAACTGCATTATGAAAATTTATACTATTCATTGGTTCCATTTACATATTGATCATATAGACAAATCAGCATTATTAAAGATGCACTATATTGTTACTTGTAAATATTATTGAAAAACAACCATTGGTTATTGGGCACAAATATGCATTGGTGAACACACACAAAAAAGTTAACACTACTTACCAAAATGTATCAGTCATTACACAAAAGCCAAGTGGCTAAGTGTAAACCAACGAACATCGATGATCCTTGAGCCGACAAAAGTTGTCTTCACCACTTTATCGATAATCATCGGCGAAGTCATCAAAGATGCTGGCAAACCTAACACTTTAAGCCTACACCGAAGTTGTTATTTATGCCTCAACTGACGAACCCAGTCTTTGTATACTGACGAGTTGGTGAGCATTAATGACAACTTAGGGCACAAAAGTTATAAAACACTAACGGCTGAACTCATTTGGCACCCGTAATTTTTAAGCAACCAAGAGAGCCCACCAGAGCAATTGAAGAGAAAAATTGAAGACAAACTCCAGCAAGATTCTAAACACCACTTAGAGGATTCATAGGCAATCATAGAGATTTAGTATGTACCTACGTTCACCAATGGAATAGTTTAAAATACAAAAACCCCTAAATTTTTTAAACACGATGGCATCTACTTCAAGAGTCAAAAAGTTGAAGGAAGTGTTGGATATACAATAATGGGAAAGCAAGATACTGAGATGGGGGGGTGAATGAGATCTTCAAATATAAACACTTAAGACAAACTAATCTACATTCATACATAAATGAATCTAATGTAATCTCAGATAGCATCAACACCATGAAATAAATAACACATTACACAATAACTTGGTAACCCAGAAACCCAAATAGGTAAAACTGGGGTGGGGATGACACCCACAAAATTCTCCACTACTGCAGTAATAAAGTGTACCTGTTAAGGTTACAATGTTTGATTAAAAAATGTAATCTACCCTGTTAGAGGTCTGCCCGGTTAAGAGCTTTAGATCATTACAATCTACCCTGTTAAAGGATTTCAACTTACAATGAAGTAAGAACTCTGTTAAGAGATAAATAAAGGCTTGCTAAAACCACTTTGTTAAGATATTTTCACCTGATACACTGATTAAAAGGTCTCAAGTATTGATCCTTTGATATGCATTATGATGCTGATGACGGATCTCCTCTTTTCAGCATCTCTTCTGATCTTATAATCTGATATACCTTTACTCTGTTGTTCACTATGTTATGCTTTTCTTGATCTCTGCTTCTTAACAAAATAACCCTTTGTGCATTTCACTTCAAAATGCACTCACTTCAACAATTACTCTTCTGCCTCTTGCACATACAAAAATAGGGTTTCAAAGCAATCTAATATAGATCTATACAGATCTGACAGTGAGATCTAAATCAACGATCAAGATCCAATACCCATACCATGATGGTATTACAATTAATGGTTACAATGAGTCATGCACAGGATAAAATAATTAAATGCATAACTAACTCCGTATAAGAATATTAAATGCATACATAAGTCGGCCCAAAAGAAAACTTATACAAGTCGGTTGGATCACTTATCCTTGAAGTTTGTATCATTCCTGACAAGTATACAAAAAATTATTTTTCTCAGCACTTGACAGTTCTATTGCTCAGCATTTAACATCTCTATCTCTAGTCGGCTCAGCAATGTAACTCGACTCGGCAATGTAACTAGGCAAACTGAAAAACTGCCCGACCTTGTATAGTTTTAGCTCAACCATAGTGATAGCCAACTAAAACTACCTAATGAAATGACTAAGTGTTGGTTTCTAATCATCAAAATAACTTAGAGATTAACAGGAAGATAAGAAGAAAATGATCAAGCTTGTCAGCAGAGGCACTTGTGTTGAACCAAAATACAAGCTGCACCCAGAAATCGCATCATAACCTGATGATTCTAGAGCTTTCTCCAGAATCCCACCTAGGGTTTTACTGGTAGAAGACGTAGGGTCCTATATACACTGTAAGATCTCAGAATTGGGAGATCTAGACCTAGATAATGCCTACAAGGCACTATGTGACGAAGCTGGAAACCTAAAAGAAGAGCACAAGCATCTAGAAGTGAAAGGACTCATGAATGCATTACACTTTCCTAGAGTTTTCAAAATAGAATGGATAAAGATAGTTCTCAGCAGAATGTATAACCATACTTTATGGCTTAATAAGCCAAAATGAATAACAAAGAATGTTATTCATGCAGTTACTGGATATCCTACAATTGACAAAACACAAGCTCACAAGCACCCCTCTTTGAAGGAAGTAGAAAAGCTAACTGGTGCAAAATCAGACAAAAGAGCTCTCAAGGTCAACACTGTCACTGACACAGAACTCATGTTTGGTGCATGTGTGGTAGGGTACAAAATATTCCAGGAAAGCATAATGAATAGCATATCAAGCACTACTATGAGCACATCATTCAAAAGTATCAAACAAGGAAAGAAGATGGATCTTGCAGAGATCCTATTGAATCAACTTGAGGAGAACATGAACACCATAAGATCTTCAAGAACAAACACTTGTAAGTTTGGTTCCCTCATTATGTGCATATTCTTTTAATTTGAAGAATACTTTCCTTCCATAGGCAAAGTAGTATGGGATACAAGAAGACTTGTAACCATATAGATATGTGAGCATATAGAGTCACTAGGAACAAACTTTGATGATATAATGAATGAGTATTTCAAAAGCATTAAGGAAATGTTGCAAGGTAGAACAAGGATACCTGAAAGTCTGATAGAAGAACACAAAGAGGACATATGTTTTATGGTAGATACTAATTTCATGTATATCTAAGCAGTAGTACCTAGGAATTCCTAGCTTTCACATTTAGAGTATGAGATCAAATTAGGACAAGCCAATGAGTGCATGATCAAGGCACTATTGAATGAACCGATTGACAACAAACAAGCAAGATTTGGCACCTATGAGGAAGCCAAACAAAAGATCAAGATAGATCTTGTTGTCAAGAATATTGTAAACAAGAAGGACAAGATGGTTAAAAACTTAACCAAGAAATTTGCAGTTACAGAAGAAAGTGAAGAGGAAACCAAGGGTAAGGAGGAACAAACCAAAGGACAGTCACCTATTGATGAAGAAGAGGAAAATAATGACTCAGAGGGAACACAGTCAGATTCTCCACCTCCTCCTACACCCAAAAGAGAAAGAACAATAGTCGCTTCATGAACAAGAATCTAGACTAGAAAAGAATCAACTCCTTCACCATTACAGAAAGGAAGAGTGAGGATATATAAGAAAAAACTAGCTCCTCCAAAAGAAAGACAGACCAAAAGGAGGAAGATAAATAGAACTCAAGAAGATCTAGAAGACTCAGCTATGGATGATTGTGATGTAGAAGTACA
The DNA here is from genome assembly GCA_018584345.1 of Thuja plicata. NCBI lineage: Eukaryota > Viridiplantae > Streptophyta > Pinopsida > Cupressales > Cupressaceae > Thuja > Thuja plicata. Next base: position 413,378 of record MU224697.1, read on the forward strand.
AAAGTAAAAAGAACCTTTGGTGCCTACAACAATTGATAAAATATGCAAGAATATTTCAGAATCACAGTCTATTTCTGATCCTAACATTAGGAAATGGTTAAAATTCAGTACAGAGGATAAAAATAAGATTGAAGAAGCAATAATTGCAAAAATGTGCAAACATTATTATGTTCCAATGGAATTCTCAGAATATGACGTTCCCAAAGAACTATCACAGAGATTTTCAGCCAGATGGACTTTTGCACTACATCAGGAAAAGGACATAAGAGAAAGAATACTTGTAACTCGTATGCCTCCTAATACAAATAAGGAAGAAATTACTAAGATGATGAAGATGTATGAAAAGGAGTTCTCACCAAAACTGAGAGCATATGAATTTCTCAAGGCAAAGATAATTGATCTTGATCAAAATAGCATTAAGAAGTGGTGCAAGATACTCAAAAAGCCCACTAAGGAAGCTAGCCTGGAGAAGGAACAAATCATCATCAAAGATATACAAGATGACTCATCTGTGGAATTGGATAGAGAAGAGAGTGATCCAGCAGGCCCTAAACATATTGACATTGCAGATGAAGTATGGCCAGACACTATTCTTCACAACACTCAAAGTGAGGATAGTCAAAATCCACCAAGTCCACTTCATATTGACTTGAGCGGAGAAGAAGAAGTTACCAAAGAAGATTTGACAATAAAAGGTAACATAACTGATGATATCAATGATGAATCATGGTTAGATAACATTGTCAATGATATTATAGGAAAAGGGCGTATAGAAGAAGTGCAAAAAGATAATGATATAAATGTTGCACAGGGCAATACCGACAGACAAGATTCAACTATTAACACTGCACAAGTCAATACATTGACATACATGAACATATTAATCTATGCTATTGATATTGAATCAAGTCATGAGAAATCATCTAAGAAAGATGATGATATACCCCAGGACATGGGTAATGATGAAAATAAAGATGCATCAAATATTCAAAAGTATATAGATACAGAAATGAAAGATGCAACCGACACTCAGCAAGAAGGGTCTACTGAAAAAGACAAAGGAGAAGATAACAAAATAGATGAAACATTGAGAAAGGATGAAGAGAAAGAAAAGAGTGAAAACGTCAAATAGGATGAAAGCAAGGAAGAAAAAGAAGATAAATATATTGATACACCCAAGGAAAATGAGGAGACATCTTCACAAAACCAGCTGGTGGACTCAGAACAGAAACAACAAGATGCTTCATCTTCTCAGCCCTCACCCACCAAAGCAATCCAATCTAAAGGTTTACAAATGGTAGTACACCAATCTGCCACCCAGCCAAAGAAGAAAAAGAAAAAGGAATTGAAGAAAGATATCTTGACTGTCACACTTGATGAGGTAATATAAATATCCAAGTGGGATGTATCCACTTTAGATACTGAAACACTTCAAAAGTTTGGAGTGATGTGTCAAAGAAAGGCAATTCAAGAGAAAATGAGAAAGGCACATAGGGAAGCCCAAGCACTTGAAGAGGCAAGAGATATTCTACATCAAATTGTTCCAGATGTCAAAACTAAAGATAACACATCAGTCATGGAACAAATAGCATTTCTAACCGATGCCAACACAAATCAAAATGTAGATACAGAGAAGGCAATGAAAGAAAAGGCAGAGATGAAGTATCAACAGAAACTAATTGAGAAGATCAGCCAAGAAGTGGCAGAGAACAAGGTAAAGCTATCTGAACTAGCAAGTAAATTAGAACCTACGATTGCTGAAGTTGTTACTTTAGTTCAGAAATTATGCACATTAGAAAATTTCACTAAAGAAAATAGTTAAAAGCTATCACAATTAGATTTAGATCTAATAGCTAGTGCACTAAGTTTAACCTCTGATGCAAAGACTATAAAGATGCATCATGAAAAGATAATAGAGGTAAATAGATTGAGACAAGAAACATGGGATGCAGAGACTCAATTTAGAAATGAGGTTACAGAGGTTCAAGCTCAAATTTTGCCAAACCTCACCACTCTGCAAAAACATATTATAGATGCAAGAAATATAATCACAACCCCATAAATGTCTGTGGTAGACAACATATATGACATGCATGTGAGGATATCACTTGAGCATTTAGCTCTTGAGAATTTAAAGGATAAATGGGAGAAAATGATGGAGGAAATCAAAGCCTCACACTCTCACATTTTTTAAAATATGTAAGTACCTTTGCCCTCATTATCAAAAAAGGAGGAATGTATACATATGTACAATATACTTTAGCAAGAAAAAGGAGGAATGTATACATATGTACAAAATATTGTATGAGGATATGTATAATGTATGTACAACAAAGATGGATATGTACATAAACTTACACTTACTGGCATATGCATAGGGGGATTCATTTCATGACTAAGAAAGAAGTATACACAAGTGTACATACTAATGCATCAAGTATGTTGCACATATTAGTTTTTGATACTAATCTCAAAGGGGGAGATTGATGACATTAAGTTTTTACATTAGTATACTTAAAGGGGAAAACATGATAAAGATCATCGGTATAAGCATAATCGGCAGGCAGTAAGCATAACGACGGACAACAAGCATACCCGACAGGACAAAATGTCTAACGTGAAAATGCTAAGTATAGAAATTACCGACAACAAGCATAACTGACGATACAGTTTTTAGAACATCGCCGACGGAGCAGAAAAGGCATACCCGACGAACAGTTCAAGTAAGGAACACTGATGGAGAAGAAAATTGACAGACTGATAGAGCAGCCCGACCATCAGAACTAACAGTCAGTTAAAGAACCCGCAAAAAGGGGATCTAATTTTACATGTCAGATAAAGCAATGTAATTCTATTTATAGAGTTTTTTTTTTTTTTTTTTAAATCTTAACTTGAGGGTCAAGCAAGCATATTGTAAATGTTTTAAAGCATCCTAACATATCTAAAACATATCTAACTAAAGATCAAGGTCAAGTTGTAAACCTTGGATCTAGAGTTAATTTGAAAAGCATGAATCAAGAATAGAACTAGAAACTAGTATAAATAGATGTTCCATCATTTGTAATAAGTGAGACTTGTAATCATTTGAAAATGATAGTAGCTATGGAGAGTATCTACGCAAAAAGAAGAGAATTCATGCAAAGTTCAGAAACAGATCAAAATAGTTATCAAGAACACAGGAAGGCTACCAACAAGCAGAGACAAGGTATTACTCAATCACTCAAGGTGATTACATACATACATTGTAAGCTATACATGATCTTTTATCCACAATTTGAGATTGCATTCACTATCAGATCAACATTTATATTTTAGTTGCATTCTAAAAAGTGCATCACAATAGAAATCCTTTTGTAGAAGGTGGACTTAACAATTCTTTGATAAATCTCTTAACAGAGTGCACACCTAACGGTGTTGCTAAAGCTTCAAATGAAGTAGATCCTAATAGGTCTCCACTCTAATACTCTTAACAGGGTAGATCATCAGAAGTGATCAATTGTAAGCCTTTACTGACTCCCTTCTTATCTGCAGATAGTGAATTTTTGTGGGTAGAAATCCCCACCGCAGTTTTTATTTCCTAACTGGAGTTTTCTATGATATCATATCATATCATGTGTTATGTGTTATTTGTTTTCATGAATGTTTCTTGAATGTTTATACATGTAAAGAACTTATATTATGGTTACACATACATAATCAAAGATGAACATATAGATAGGTACATACAAATTTGATGACACAAAGGTTAATGGGCCAATGACAAAAAATGTTTTAGAGGTACTGATTCACCCCTCCCCTCTGAGTACATTATTCCAATAATTCCAACAATATGGAGAGAAATTGAAGGGGTTTTGGCAGGTTTACTTAGGGGTAAAATAACACAACTAGAAAAAAAACAATCAATTAACTACAATTAGTATATGGTATAATTTTTTTTTTTATGATGATATAAACATGACCTAAAATTTATTTTAAGAAATATAAATATAATGAATAAAGTACTTACATCAAGACAAAGGAATGTGCACCTTTACTAAATATATTAGATTTTATCAAATTTTTATCCTAAAAACAATGTCTCCTTTATAAATTTATATTGGACTAGAATTATATCTATCCTCTGTGAAAGGATAAGTACATATAATTGAAAAAATTTCATAGTTGCAAATGTATACTCTATTTTATGAATCATCCTTGCATAATGTTTAACTCCTTTTTTCTTTTCAAGCTAGAAAGTAATTCATGAGAATCTAAGCTATAAGAGAAATCCTTGATCAACCATAAGTAGTATCTTGTATGATTTTTATTCCTTTGCACATTTCTAATATTATTTTACTCATCATGTTGTTGCAAAAAGCATGAATTGTATTTCAAATATTTAGATACGAAATTCATTTTAAACATATTACAATTATAGTGAAACCCTAGATTCAAAACTATCACATATACAAATAGTTCATTTACAAAGATAAAAATGGCCTTAGAGCTTCAAGATAGGTCATTCTACACTAGTTCATGTTGGCTCCTTGAAGCTAATCTTTGACTAAAAGTTATGGCTTATTCAAATTCATTATGCTAGATCTTTTTATGAATATTTAATACATTTCAAAGAAAATAGGATCCTCCTTATTTATGCTTGACATATGAATATTTAGAGTTATGCATATATCCTATTGTTTAAGTATAAGGACCTAGTTTTTATAGAAGGTTTAATTAATTTAGTTTCAATTTAGGCAAAGTTGTAGCATTTTATTTAGAAGGATGATATGACTAGGTAGGGCTAAAGTATCTTGTTTATAAGATTTTCCCTATTTTCATTATCAATTTAGATGGTTTTTGGTTCAATAGTTTTATTTGGTTGACACTTGTTTGATATTTGGGTGGAATTAGTAATAGATGTTCTTGTTTTTAGTTGTCTTTGAATTTTGATTTTCTTATTTTTGTAATATACTAGTATTGTTTATGAGTCATATTTTATTGATTTAGTAATATATTCGAATAATTGTTATTTTATTTTATGAGAGCTCATGTCTTAAAGAAGGACTTTACACACACACACACACACACACACACACACACATATATCAAAATTACAGTATTACATGAATATTAATTACAATTAACTCATCAATATTTAGAATTTGGTTGAAATTACACTTCGATTATTCAACAATATTCATTTAAAATGTTCAAGTATATAAAAATTTAATTTTAAATAGTTTGAGAATCCATTATTTAAGTCATTTGAATAGCACTACATAGAAAAATGCACACAAATATTCATATTTAATTCATGAATGGGAAAATATTTGAATTTGTTATCGTTTTAGATTGATTACTCAACGTTGACCATATCATCCCACATATATTAATTTGGATAAACTCTAAATAGTTCTGAACATTTTTCCCAAAGCTTGATGATCTAGCTTTAGAATGTTGATGAACACATGCCTACCCAAGACTCTAAAGCATGTGGAAGCTCCATATTTGTCATGCTCAAGAAAACATATAATACCAAATTTAACTTGTTTGTTATCTGATGTCTACTTGCCTCCTCACATCCACATTTTGTGAAGATGAATAAATCTAAACTCTCAGAAGTTTATTGATTGCGAATGATAGTTAGCTCAAGTTTGATGCATGTAATACATGTTAAATCCACGGATCATATCTAGGAGTGTAGTAAAAACCATTGAGCTTGTTCTCTTGTGTTTATGTTTTGATTTGATAAACAAATACAGACTAGAGAGTCTATAAACTTTTCTATATTCGTGATTTGATGTTCACTATTTGAGCCTTCATAGTTCACAAGTTGATGGATAGATGTCATGTATAATCAACTCCATCCATGCTCTTTGAGTTATGTTGGGCATTATTAAATCTTGAGCACCCTTTTACACGCAAATCTTGTAAATCCATCATATTTGGAAGCCCTTCTCTAAATTATTCGATTTAAAGCTGCAAACCAACTAAAAACATATATATGTGTTCGAATATATCAAATCTTTCCAGTGAATCCCTGCCTGTCCACTTTCTTGAATCAACTCTTGGAATTCTATGTTGCAATAAAGAAGGGTTATTCTCTAATTGATTTCCTTCTAGGACAAAAGCTAACTTATGCTTAAGACGTGCAAGTTACATGCATTGATTTATGCAACAATAAATTCCACCACTCTCTTTTATATTACGTAAACAATGCATCAGAGCACAATCTTCTAATGTTTGAAAGCGAACTTTAGATGAGATGGGGAAAGCTCATAAAGGCTAGTAATTATACGGACATATTATCATCGTTCACGTAGCTCATGGACGTTTTTAGGTCTGACTTACTTCTCAGTTGTTTACCATGCTTTTATTCGTGTGGACAGAAATTTGAATGATCTGACGTTTGCAAAAGTATTGGGTTGGGATCATTATCTATCAAAGCATGTTTAGTATGGTTGGGAGCAAATTGACTGTCTGGTTTTCTTTCTGTCAAATCTACTTCTAAATGTGAGAAACATCTACGAGAGTTTGTAGACTGAAGTTGACAAATTAGGGTTGTCTATTGCAAGTAATGGAAGAGATTGGGAGGTCATATCTGTAGTGTAGACAGGGACAAGGGCGGCGTATCAGTTGATCAAATCCCTTCATAAATGGAGTTGCCTACCAGTCAAGAGAATCTCCACGGACTAGAGCTATTACTAGTATGGACTTGCCACCCGTTGGGCTCCTACTATCAACCCCCGAAGGTATGGGATTAGGGTACCACTGAAATGAAGTTGACCTTGGTCACTAAAAATATATGAATAATAGTTGGGCTTATTTCATATGTACGGCAAAGTCCTTGTCTACATAGGTGAAACATCACTTTAGATGATTAAAGTTTATATTAGTCTATAAGTTTTTTTAAATGATGAGTTATATGTATATATATATATTTTGATGAATAGGTCCTTGTATTAATATTAGATTAAGTAAAAAAAATATAGCTTTGCATTCCAAGGCGAATTTTGCGAACAATTTTTGGATTGATCGAGGGTGTAGACAACTTTATATGTTTAGCAAAACTAAATACTTTCTCCTAGCTTGTAGTTTAATTTTCTTGGAGGCTATATGATGCAGAGATTATGGTGTCAAATGTCCTTAGGACTGATTTTCTTAACTCCCTATGAGAGATCACTGACCATAGGCTCCACACCCTTGAAATGCTTGGTTTGATTTGAGAAGATCACATCTATCTACCCTTCCCGAGTACACAATCAAATGGTAAAACGCAAAGAGGCAACAAGTATTTGTTTGATGGGGTTGAATCAACTTGACTAGGCCTTGACTAGGACCAACATAACAAATTCCACAGGTGGAATCTCTTTTGGAATTCTGCCTATGACACTTCCTTCTTTAGGCACCGTAATTCTTTGTAGCCCTATGCAAGTGTTTTTTTGACCACAACTTCCCAACTCTCCAAAGGACTAAGGAAAAAAAAAGATAGTTTAGGATACCCTCTATCAAGATACAATAATGCTCAAAGTCAGGATTTATGACTCCACTTTTCAGTGCCCAAACACCCACTGTCTTGACACGCCTAATTACCCCAAATAGGCCAAATTAACAAAGGAAGTGCTCCTCAAATGTAAAGAAGAACCCAACCATTGGTTCAGGGATGGTATTCATGTTATAAAGACACCAAATCCATAGTTTGAATGGATGGTTCAACCCCAACATGCCTCTATGGTCAATTGTTTGCATTGTTCACGGGTTACCACATGGAGATGTCAACCCAAATTCACTCCAAACTAGTGTTTTCCACCATCAACCTGTAAATGGACTCAAGAATCATAAAATACACGTGCATACCCCTCATTTCACCAATTTCTATGCTTTTCCACTAGTGAAATTGAGAGGTAGAGGCATTTGTGCAGAAAACCCTAAGCAACTAGGGTTTACAGACATTTTTACAAAAACATTTGTAACTATCTCTAAACAATACATCACATGCTCAGACCAGTCCCAAATGGAACAAAATTCACTCAAATTTGGTTTTTGATTCGTCTCCCCCTCTGGTCAATCTGTACAGGACCGTACAAAATAAAAAACTTATTATTTTGTAGGAAAATGGTTATATTTTATTGATTCAGTTTATAAAATTACATCCTCTCCTTCACCCACCTGTAAGGGCTATTTGAGGAGTCTTCCCAATGGTTATAACTGAAATTCAACCATAGATCTATTGGGAAAGGGTTTACAAACAAATTTTCAAAAAGTTGTCAACTTCGCTCAAAAAGTTGCTTAGCAACTTTTGTGCAATTTTGCACTTTTATACTTTTTGCTCCTAAAGAGCAACTTTTTCTTGCCTTCACAACTAGGGGCCCCAAATGGACCAAAGCACCTTAGAAACATAAAAAAATAGATAAATAACATTAATTTCAAGATTTCATGATCCTTTAACCATAGTTGACAATATGGTTTATAGACACCAAATCTTGGTACTAGGTCTTACAGTTGGATCTTATTTCAAAGCTAAGTGGTCCTATTAGACGCAACTTATTCGAGTGACCCTGGGCCTATGTTAAATATCATTCATGGAGTTGGGGCTCATGCACCATACTCCCCTGGGGAAAGAGAACACAAGTTCCCACTTGAAGTAATTTGTTCCAAAGTGAAACAATATTTCATAATATATTTTTGATTCATCCATGTAGCATGAATCACTGGAAGGCCTTTCCACTTACCTAAGTACTACAAGTAGGTGTTCTCTATGGTTCTCTTTAGGAACTTTGTTTCAAGGATTTTATCTAGGTGGAGTGGTTGACTAGGAGGCAGATCATGAAGCCAGTAATCTTGTGTAGTAGATCCATCTATTTGAGAACCTCCAAAACCTGCATTTTCCTTAAAGATAGTTAAGTTAGAAACATTAAAGATTGGAGAAATTGAAAGTGTAGCTAGTGGTGTAATTTCACAGGCATTGTTCCCAAATTTGTGAAGGATTGTGTAGGGCCCTATCTTCTTCATTTGAAGCTTGGAATAGTGGCCTTTAGGGAGTCTTTCCTTTCGTAGATAAGCCCACACTTTGTCATCTATTTGGAAATGTACTTATTTTCTTCTTTTATTTGCCTGTATCTTATATATTGTATTGTCTACTCCAAGTTGTCTTTGACCTATCCTTGGATCTATCTGATCATCTATGCTAATTCTTCCCCTTGAGCATTGGTTTTGAAATTAGTACGAAGATCTTCGAGTTCCATTGGTCGCCTTGGGTGTAGATCATAAACTATATGGAAGGTTGTTCTGTCTGTTGATTTGTTTATAGAATTATTAAAGGCATATTTTGTCTATGGTAGTAGCAGATCCCAGTTTTGTGCATATTGTTTTAGGAGACTTCTGAGAAGATTTCCAAGGGCTCTATTAACTATTTTTGTCTAACCATCCATTTGGGGATGATAAGAAGAGCTAAATTGCAAGTTGGTTCCCAACTTCTTATGCAAAGTTCTCGAAAAATAGCCTTGAAATTTGGAATCTCTGTCTGAAACAATGGATTGAGGTAAGCCATGAATTCTGATAATTTATTTAAAAAACAATTGTGCAATGTGTGTGTAGATGTCTAAAATCATCCTTATATTAATTTAATTAATATTCCCATAACATTATAGTTAATTTTAAATAACTATATTTGTTATATTCTTCTATTTTTTTAATTAAATTTATTTAATTAAATATGATTCACTTTCCTTAGTATTTAAATTTAATTTAAATACCATCCCCTTTAATGTATTAAATATTATTTATATACATTACCCTCATTAACCCCTTTTAAATAAATTTTAATTTATTTATTCCTCCACATGACTTAATTCTACTAAACCATAATTAATCTAAATCTAATTTGGATTAAACTAATTGGAACCTAGATCCTACCCTACCTCACATCACTCTCAGCAAATAGACCTACTTGCTAATTAACTAAGGTTAATTAGGCTAATTTCTTGATTCCTATACATATTAGTCCTAATTATTTTCTCACACGTGTGAGAAAATTTCTAAAATTCACTTTTCTGAATAATCCTAATTTGGTGCCAACAAGGACTCTTAAAACCTTGATGACACTTTCTTACACTTTCTAAAAGTTTTTTATTGGACAAAAACTCTTATACTTCTTACAAGATCCATCACATGTGTACTTTAAGTACACCTTGACCCATCACGTCAAAAGTTGCTCACACATGTGTGAGAAAAATGGACCTCTTGCATGGCTTATGTGTCCCTCATGTGGCACCTATGTGGATGCCACATGAGCTCCACCTCATCCAAGCCCTCTCTCTCCTCCAAAAAACCTATAAATAGAGGCCATTGTCAAGAGCAAACATCTCTTTTTTATGCATTGTTATCATGCTAGTTTAGTGCTAGAATTTTAGAGTGTTTTTCATGTTCATGGTTTAGATAATCTAGAAATTAGATATTAGGCATAATGGTGAATGAATCTAGTTTCTAGTTTTCATTTGATCTTGGACAACATCTTAGTATAGTTTGCATTTTCATTTTCAATCATTTGGTGAATGGCTTGAGACAAGTTCTTCATACTTGTTCTTGAGCTCTTCATCCATCATTAGCTTACATTCTAGTTTTCATCCATCAAATCATTGTGGGATTATAATATTGTGTTGGGAAAACACACGCATAATTCTCTAAGTGCAAATCAACAAGGCTTGGGTGCACTTGTTTGGCTCATTGAAGGTTGTGATGAGATCTCTTATTGTTTTCATAGTATGCTTATTAGACATGTTTAATGTAGTTTATTGATTGCATATCTCTAATGTTTACATGTCTTAGCGTGCTCCCAATAGGTAGGATTTTAGCAAATATATTTTGGAACACCTGGTGGGACCCACGTCCCTTATTTGTTTAAAAATTTCAAAATTTCTACGTTTTTCCATGATTCTGGAAAATCCTTTTGCAGAGCCATCTCCGCTGTGAGATTACCGGCTACGCAGATCACTGTCTCCGCCCTGGAATGGTTGTCTGTGCTTAAAAAGTGTCATCTGCGTAGAATGGTTGTCTACACTTAAAAATTGTTGTCTGTGTAGAACTCCACCGTCTACACAAATTGTCGTCTATGCACTGTCATTGCCGTCTCCACATTTCTTTCATTTTAAACTGGTTCTGAGAGATGGGTATTTATTGAATGATTTCTTGAAAATTTTTATGTATGCTTCAGACCAATTTCAACACCAGGTCTATATTTAAAATATATCATTTAAGTATATGTGACATATTTACCTTTCTTATACTTTAAGATATATTTAAAAATATACTTCCAGGATGTTTGAGAGTGGTTTCAGCTTCATAGGAGTTCAGATGCAGGATCTAGTTTTTGAGGGTTTTTAAGAAATTTCAGACTTAGTCAAATTTTTGGAATAAAAAATCAGCATATTGTCAGGAATCAAGTGTTACTAATATGTTTGCCATTTTGTAGCATTTCAGGGTCGAAGACTTTAAAGATTCCTTAGATTTTAATGGATTTTGAGAATGAACTTGTATGATTTAAACACTAGTCTTTGAATGCGTGTTGCTTAAAGGAATTAACCACATTTAATCTTGAATGCATAAGGGAATGAACCTCACAAAATCTTGAATCACTTAAGGAAAAACAATCACACCTTTCTTACATGCTTTCCTTCTTAATGTGTGGAAAATAAATTGAACTTGGATGCATAATCATACTATTGTGTCTTGCTCTTAGGTAGAAAACACTTAGTTTCTCTAATTAGGTTCAATTTAAAAAACAAACTCTTTTTTATGTGTTTGAAGAAGTGTTTTTCAACACTTCTTTCGAGCTATTTGTCATTAGATAGATCCCTTAATTTACATGATGCTATGATTAAACTATAGTCATATCCTCTCCCCTCGCCTTCATAGAAATTAGGTGAAGAGAAAGCTTAGCTTAATCTAGCTTCTAGAGAGGCCTCTCTAGAGGGTGCACTTCCCCTTTAGAGGATGACTTCAAACCGGTAAATCCCTTCAGTCGGTATAGAAATAAGGTGTGATCCAAAGGTCTGCTTTATCCCTTCAAGCTCGGTTGGGTTGTGTTCAATGGTAGTCCATATTGAGTGAATATCTTTAGCATACTGGCATGGTTGAACTAGAGACTTAAGTGTCTCACACCATACAAACTAACCGCGGGGATGCCATGAATTCCATTAGCAACTATAAATTAGTAGCCTACCTAAGTAACCTTTGAATGGTTACTTATTATAGTGCAAGGGGAGGGAAGATTCTCCCTCCAAGATTCCCATCATACGTGTCCCAGGGTATTATGTTGCGAATGAGATCTTTGTAGTACAACAACAATGCCTGGAAAAAGGAAAAAAACATGGGCGCCCTTCCAGGGGTGACACTGTTGTGTGAGCTAAAGGACTACCAAGCAATGGGCCTATGATATTTCATGCGAAGCCAATTCCTTAAGGTAGCTACTATTTGTACTGTCTTTGTTGTGTTAAACTGCATAAAAACATAAGTGGCTTGAAAGAGTTGCTTGTACATACACAAACGAAATATCATAATTTTATCAAAATTCCCCAAAGTCACAATTTCTTGTCTCCTGCAAGGTTGCTTTGTCCCTTCCAGGACTATTTTCAGACATGTGTCTTCAATAAATGTCCACTATGCCCAAAATCTGAGTCAAGGTATACTTAGCGTAGTCAATGCCTTTGATGTATGTTGAAAATCAGTTCTTGCCAATGAACAGATCAACCTAAAAATTCCAAAATTAGTCAGAATCCTACATTGTCATCTCCACATCAACTCACTTCTTCATCGTCATCATACTTCTTATCCTAATCACCTCTTCCAAGTAATTTTTATTCTTCTACATCATTCTAATCATTCCATCCTAAACATCCACAATCTTCCTAATCATCATCCTAATCACCCCTCTAATCCACATCAACATCCTCTTTCTTAATCCAATCTAATCATTCATATTCCTCCAAACTAATCCAATCATCATTCTTCTAATCCAATCCACTTGTCAACCTCATATCATTCTATCAAATCCTAATCCAATTCATCTTCCTTTTCATCCAACCCAGTCACCCTTAATTATTCCCTTGTCTTCAAACATCTCCCATCCATCTTTCAAAGTTCATCCATTCTTACTCCAAAATCTTCATTCACATCACCTTCTAATTCTAATTTTCATAAAATCTTCTACTTTTGGCTTAGGAGCACCATCAAAATATTTGGAATTTAATCCTAGTTATCTTGATTGACCCACATCCAACCATAGTCAAGATTAAACCACATCAAATAAAACTTCATCTTTTAGACCTTCATCAAGATTTTTCATCTCAAATCTTAGGTTGAAAGATTTATCAAAGTGTTTCATAGACCCTCATCATTAGAAAACATCTATTTGAATCATATTGCTCTGAGAACATCAGTCCATCTCAAGTAGTTAATTCTCTTAATCATATCTTATTTTTCTTGGGATCATTAGTCTATCTCCAAGTAGAAGAAGATATCATCATCTCAACCAATCCTTTGTTTGCACCATCATAGGGTCTCAAACCTTTAAATCCAAATCCAAATCCAAATAAAATCAAATCCAACTTTGTGGCTCTGCCCTCATATAAAAATCAAATCAAATCAAATCAAAATCAATCAAATCAAAATCCTTTAGGCCTTTCCCTCTTAAATCAAAACAAAGTCCAAGTATTTCTCCTAAGTCCTAAGTTCATATTTCATCCATCCTAAAATCTGTCACTTCATCCACTCTTAATCTAAAACTTCTTTCAGATCATCTTCTAATCCAATTCTAAAATCCCTCATTCAAACATCATGAATATGGATTGGTTTCACAAAATGGTTGAGGACTATAAAATGCTAAACCCTAATCCTCAAGCCATACCTCCAATCCAACCTACCTACCAAATCAATTCTCAAAACATCATATCCAATCCAAATTCATCTACCACTTCTTATCCTTCCTCTACCTTTAACAAGGGAAATTCATCTCATAATACTTCACCAACCCATTATTCCCTCCATAGCCACCTTGCCCACGAGATTCAAGAATTCCAAAACATTTTCCTTAGCCTACAAAATGGGGTTCAAAAGAAAAAGTTTTCATTTGAAGACATATGTCCTTCCCCATTTGTCCAAATTCATAATTCCCATCTACCATTTAATCCCAATCCTACACCTAATCCCCCACATTTTGAGCTTCATGTACAAAATCATAATCCTTATCCTCCACATAATCCCAATCCTCCAAGTCCTACATCATCCCCATCCCACACTACCTTTTCCATTGAATGGATCCAAGGGCTAGAAGAAAATAATAAATCCCCAAATCAAGTTTTTAAATCCCCTTAATTCATGAACCTACCACCGTCCCCTCTAAATCAATACATACCTCAATATCCTTATCCTTATGAGTCTCCCATCCCTCCATCCACCCAAGTTGAAGCTTCCACCTCCTCCATCACATTAATCCCACAAGCCTGCACATGTCAATACCTTGTTCCAAAGCATGCTAACATGGATTCCTCTTCTCCTCTAGCTCTAAACATTCCTCCACCTTATGACACCTCTCCATCCTATGACACCTTTTGACACGAATATCCTCTCCTTCCAAATCAAGATCCACTTATCCTCTTTAACCCATCTCATGACCCCATTCCTAATCAAGATCAAGAAATCCCCTCCACCCCATCCAATGATTATCCCCCATGTCAAGAGTTAACCTCCACTTATCCTCCTCTTCATCAAGATATTCCTTTCTATCCCATCCACTAAACCCCCTCAGTGTCAAGATCAAATTACTCCATCTCATGATTCCATCCCCTCCATTTCATTACATGATTCCCTTCCATCTCAAGATCCACTCAATCCAACACATAATCCTCCCCAAATTCAAGAGAAAAGTGCCCATTGAAATCCATGTCATAATGCCTATCCCTCTCAACATCCTATTATCCCTCCACATGATCTTAATCCTCCACAAAATCCCATCAAACCTATCTAATCCATCTATAAACCCCATTCACATGGATTCACAACTTGTGTTCAAAATAAAAAGTGTCCCATTGGAAAAATAATGTCTCAAGATGTTGGTAAATCTTCCCACCCTTCTAAATCCGAAATCCCTCCATCTAAACTCAAATGTTCCAATCCCCCATCCTCCATGTCCTTTTTAGGCCCTTATGTCCAAAAATTCATCCCTTCCTCATCCACATCCATTTTGGGCCCTTATGTTCAAATCTTCATCCCTTCCTCATCCACGTCCATTTTGGTTGCCTATGTCCCCAAAAAAAATCCTTCATCCCTTCCATCCATTTTGGGTCCTTACATACCTTCATCCACCATACCCAATTCCACCACTCCATAACCTCAAATCCATAATAAAGATCAACAAAGGCACACATCCTTGTAATCCTTCCAACATTCATCCTCCCTTATTCCCTCCATTAAACCTCCAAACTATCCATCCTCAATGCCCATTCCATTGCTATTGGAAGTAATTTGGATGCCAAAGCTAAAATTCATAAAAGCCAAAATCCAAAAACAAAAAATCCAATGATTAACATGTCCCATCTAAAAGACATGTTCAAGAAAATGAGATATGATCCAAAAGAGAGAAAATTCAAAAGGCTAGCAAATGTCCAAATGAAAAAATTCAAAAATCACATGGATTCCCAAGCTACTTATTGCAGCAATACATCTCAAAGAAAAATCAAAGTTGGCATCCAACCTTGCTAATCCAAAGCTTCTTCCATTCATAAATCCATTTTATCCTCCATTTAAAAATCCAACATATCTCAAATTCATTTTGGATCCTAAAATACCTCACTCCACTATCCTAAATCCATCACCTCCTTCCTCTATTTTGGGTCCTTAATCCCAAAATCCAATACTTGTCATCCACTACTCCACCACCCTTCAAGGTGTGTGCCAATGATGATATCTGTAACTCCCTTATTCATTTCTTCCCAAGTCTTTCAACCTCCCATCCATTATCCACCAATCCTTCACCATCCTCCCATCCCATTGATCCAACCCTATTCATAAACCCTTATCCTCCCTCCATCCCCCCATCCCTTTCATCTCCCCTCCCACCTTCCTACCAACATCTATGATCATTTATCTAAAAGTCCTTGAACCATTATATATATATAAAAATACATCTCAATGGATATCATCCATTGAAATATATGCTTGAGTCCTTCCTCCATCTTCCTATCACATATCCATTGTCTTCCAAATCCACTTATATATCCATTTACTTATCCTCATATTCTTGCACTCTATACTTGGGGGAAAGCTCCATCCATGCCTATGCTACCATACATATCTTCCACCTACCCTATCCACCATCCACCATCCTATCTAATTCCATCATTCATTTCCCATCTTTGATCTTGACAAACCTATACTTTCCCTCCACTCATATACTCCATGTTTCATATTCACTATCCATCATCCTATCTACATCCATCATCCTCTATCCATGTTTGATCTTGACATCCTGTCCATGTCCTCCATTTCATAGTACTTTTCTTATACATTTCCTCCATCCCCCTTTTATAATCCTATATAATTCCATCCTTCTTTCCCATGTCTTTTGATCTTTATTACCCTATGCATTTCCTCCATACATTATCCATTATTCTATCCTATCCATATTTTTCATATCATATCCCCTATCCTATTTATACCCCCATCTCATATCTCTTCTCCAAATCCATTCCAATTTGCATACCTTTTATCTTCCTTACAAAACTAGAGGCACTCATACATCCATACATGCTTTGGACAATACACACCTTCCTCCCCTCCATGCATATCCTTTTCACAACTATCTATCCATCTTATTTACCCTTTATCCACCATCTCTCCTTCCTTCATCTTCCCACCTCTAGTATGGGGGAATCCTTTGAAACATAGTCCTTGGACCCTAATCCACTCATTCCCCATTCTTTAGTCTTCCATCCACATCCCTTACACACCATCCTTCTCTTTCATGCATCCTTTATCCCCGATCTTCCCGTCCTTCATTTCCCTACTGCTGGTGTGGAGAATTTCACTCCTTTACCACATAGTTCTTGAATCTCCATCCTTTAATCACCCATTCTTGATTCATCAATTTAGTATTACCTATTCATTCATTACCTTCATTTACCTCCCATCCAAGCCATCTCTCAATCTCCACCATTCCTCGGTTCTCCCTTGTCATTGGTTTGAATCCCATTCTATCAAATTCATATTCATCCATTAATGTCTTATCTTCCTCTTCCATTCTATCTATCTTCTAATCAAATCCATTCTCATTCAATTCATCTATCTTCTAATCCAATCCATTCCTCTTCCATTCCATCTATCTTCTAATCCAATCCATTCCTCTTCCATTCTACCTATCTTCTAATCTAATCCATTTCTCTCCCATTCTATCTACTATATTATGTTCCTTTCTATCATATTCTCCAATCCATTTCTCTTTCATTCTATCTATCTTCTAATCCAATCCATTCCTCTTCCATTCTATCTATCTTCTAATCCAATCCATTCCTCTTCCATTCTATCTATTTTCTAATCCAATCCATTCCTCTCCCATTATATCTTCTAATCTAATCCATTCCTCTTCCATTCT
>MU224697.1:431050-463125 GCA_018584345.1 Thuja plicata
TCCATTCTATCTATTTTCTAATCCAATCCATTCCTCTCCCATTCTATCTTCTAATCTAATCCATTCCTCTTCCATTCTATTTATCTTATATTCCAATTCATTTATCTTCTTCCAATTCAATTCTATCACATTCATTCCTCTTCTATCTAATTCCTCTTATCTTCCAATCCCATTCCACCTAATTCCTCTTCTCATAAAATTGCATTCCTGCATGACTAAGCTTACCCCATCAACACTAAGCTTTATTCTAGACACAGTAACTGCAAACATTTCAAACAAATCAGCAGACAGATTGACTTTCCTAAGTTTCATTCTATTCACAAGCCACTACCAGCGAATTCCTGTTTCAATCAATCAATATTTTTCTCATCAGGATGCATCCTTCCGGTGTCAGATTTTCTATCAATTCTAACATCAAATCTGTTCATGGCAAGAACTTTTAGACTGAATGTCTACTTGGTCAGGATGCACTTTTGTTGATTTTATCTTATGTTTCAATGTGGCCTTCTCGCGATAGCCTCGATCTTCTATATCTTGGTTTGTTATGAGTACTTATTGGAATACGTGTCTTTTATGTTATTATCTTCTTGTCATAGATTGCTAGTGCATTTATGTTTTGATATTTAGTTATGACTATGTATACCTCACTGGGTGCAGGATTCATGCATCTCAAATCCCTAAAAAGATATGGATGTATTGTGTCTCCTCATGAGCAACATTTCATAGGTCTCATCATACCTATATCTTGCATTCTTGTTCCTAGAAACCTATTTTTCTGAGACTCTAGTCCACACAAAGGAACCATGTCACTTGTGTTTTCTAGCACATGGTCCATACCTCCTTTTGCAAAATCAAACTAGGGTGTGCTCTCCAACATTAACACAGTATAAATCCCACTGTCGTCATGTAGTTAGGATTGCATTCTAGCTAGGTCATATTACTCTTTGGATTTTTCACTTGGCAAGGTTTCTATTTTTTACCCCATCTTGATTGGGGCATCATGTCCGCGATCTAGCCTTACCCCCCCTAAGGACATGTCTCATGACACCACCTAATTTCCCCCTTTTCTCTCTTCTTCTTCTCTTCTGCCTTTTTCGAGAAAATTACACAAAATTAATTTTTTCTATTATTTTCTCGAGGGGGCATCATCTCATCTCACACCATAATTAATTTTCTCTCTGGGGCATCTTATTTTATTTTCTTTGACATGACGCCACTTTCAATGCCGCATCAAAGAGGGGCAAAATGTAGATGTCCGAAACCATCCTTATATTAATTTAGATAATATTCCTATAACATTATAGTTAATTTTAATTAATTATATTTTTTATATTCTTCTATTTATTTAATTAAATATTATTCACTTTTCTTAGTATTTAAATTTAATTTAAATACCATCCCCTTTAATGTATTAAATCTTATTTATATACATTACCCTCATTAACCCCTTTTAAGTAAATTTTAATTTATTTATTCCTCCACATGATTTAATTCTACTAAACCATAATTAATCTAAATCTAATTTCGATTAAACTAATTTGAACCTATATCCTACCCTACCTGACATCACTCTCACCAAATAGACCTACTTACTAATTAACTAGGGTTAATTAGGCTAATTTCTTGATTCCTACACATATTAGTCCTAATTATTTGCTCACACATGTGTGAGCAAATTTCCAAAATTCACTTTTCCAAATAATCCTAATTTGTTGTCAACAAGGTTTCTTACAACCTTGATGACACTTTCTTACAATTTCTAAAAGTGTTTTATTGGACAAAAACTCTTACACCTCTTACAAGATCCTTCACATGTGTACTTTAAGTACACCTTGATCCATCACATCAAAAGTTGCTCACACATGTGTGAGAAAAGTGGGCCTCTTGCATGGCTTATGTGTCCCTCATGTGGCACATATGCGGATGCCACATGAGCTCCACCTCATCCAAGCCCTCTCTGAAAAAATCTATAAATAGAGGCCATTGTTAAGAGAAAATCATCTCTTTTTAATGCATTGTTGTCATGCTAGTTTAGTGCAAGAATTTTAGAGTGTTTTTCATGTTCATGATTTTGTTCATTATTGAATCTAGACATTACATGCTAGGATTAATGGTGAATGAATCTAGTTTTCTTATCTCTTGCATATCATCCTAGTGTAGTATTTACATTTTCATCCTAATTTTGGTGAATAGCTTGAGACAAGTTCTTCATACTTTTTCTTGAGTTCATCATAAATTAGCTTGCATTCTATTTTTTCATCCATCAATCAAATATAGTGGGATTGTGATATTGTGTTGAGAGAGCACACCCACAATTCTCTAAGAGAAAATCAACCATGCTTGGGTGCACTTTTTTGGCTCGTCAAAGGTTGTGATGGGATCTCTTGTTGTTTTCATAGAATCCTTCTTAGACATGTTTAATGTAGTTTATTGATTGTATATCTCTAATGTTTGGATGTCTCAGCGTGCTCCCATCAGGTAGGGTTTCAACACATACAGTGTGATGTATCATGAGAGATCTTACTATTGGAAATATGTTGAGGCTAGGTGACTGGGAGGGGGGGGGGAATCAGGAACCAATAAAACTTTAATCTCTTTAATCCTTTATTAGATTATCTAGTCTAATTGCATGCATGAAACATAAAAGTCATAAACATCCACAACACTTGAAAAAATATTTGGTTACCTAGAAACCTTCCAAATAGAAAGTAAAACTGGGGTGGGGATGGTACCCACAAGATTTATTACTAC
Source organism: Thuja plicata (assembly GCA_018584345.1). Taxonomy (NCBI): domain Eukaryota; kingdom Viridiplantae; phylum Streptophyta; class Pinopsida; order Cupressales; family Cupressaceae; genus Thuja; species Thuja plicata. The sequence goes on from MU224697.1 coordinate 433,802, forward strand.
AATATAAATTTAGCATGTTAAAGCTTACAATTGACCACTTCTGATGGCCTGCCCTGTAAGGAGCAATAAGGATTGTTAGGTCCACCTTGTGAAAGGATTTAGTACAATACAATTAAGTAATGCAACTCTTTTAGGATATTTGTAAAGGAATGTTAAGTCCACCTTGTTAGAGTATTTTGCTAATGCACCTGTAGGGATGAACCAGTAAATGATCTTCTATGCAACTCTGATTTTTTGAATAAGATCCAATGATATAAAAAACTAACCACCTGACTATGATGGATGAGTCTCTGTTGTTCCTTGTACTGTTGTAGCCTCTTAAACAATCTACCATTTTATATTTTCATACAAACTTCTACACAAATATTTGGATAAAGAAAATACCTTGTATTTATACCTTATCCAAATCAAATACTTCTATAAGTCGGCTTTCATAAGATAAATTAATATCAGACAATATAAGCTAAGTCGGCCCAAAACTGTTGCTCGGGTCTAGTAGTCCACTTGGGTGATCTACTAGCACTTGGGAATTATGCTGTCACTCGGGCAACATAGTAAAATCTGGCACTCGGGATACTCTGTGTACTCGAGTTACTCTGTGTACTCAGGTCATATTAATCACTCGAGTAATACTGATTACCACTGTCTACTAAGTCGACACTGCCATTGCTCGAGTTACAATGTAACTGCTCGGGTTGCACTGCTGGCTTGGTCAACTCTGTCATGACTAAGTGTTTTGGCACTAATTGACAACATGTCTTCCCATAAGGTCATCAATCTCCCCCTTTGGTATTAGTGACCAAAAACACTTATCATGTTCAAAAACTTCTCAAACTTCTGAGTCAAAACTCCCCCTTACCATATCTTGGGTACTTGCTTGGGTTTTGACAATAGCTCTATGACTCGGTTACAACTGGCTCTTTTTTTTATTTTTCAAATTTTTTTTTGTAACTTTTCTATTATACATTTCTTCTCCTCTTCTCTTTTGTACATGTATTTCCTTATATGTATATACAATCACTTTCCCACTTGTTTTTTACACAAATACCAATTATATATCTATATGGTAATACCAAAGTAGGAGAGGAAATCACTATGTACCTTCAAAATATGAGACAAAGTGTTGTCCCAATTATCTTACAACACCTTCAGGATGTGCAATTCAATTTGTATCTCTACTGACAAATCCATCATAAGCTCAACAACTGAAAATTTGTTGTCATGTATGAGTGTCTTGGCATGAGCTATATGCTTATGCATTACATCCATGTGTGGAAGTTGTTGGCTCTGCATAGCTGTAAGTGATTCTCTTGTCCTTACTTCTTCCCTTAGTAATTCTACCTGCATGTCTGTCAGATACTTAATCTTCACAAAGTGTGATGAACTCAAACTCGGGTTAAGTGCCAACTGGTTTGCACTTTCCTTGAAATTTGTATCTATCTTTGTTAGCATAGCCTTGATTTCCATGGTGAAGTTGGAAGTATCACTTAAATTTACAAATAATGAAGCATTATTATTAACAGTAGTTTCTAGAGAATGTTGTAAGTAAGATTGCAATTGATCAAGGAAAGCTAAACTCTATTCTCAAACTTCCTTTCTGCCTTCTGTAGTAGTTTTTCTTAACCACTTAAATCTTTATTAAACTTGTGGAGTATATCTAAAAGTTGATCCATAATATTATCATTCTCATTTACTTCTACTTCTAGTGCATCTAGGAATATACCATTTATGTATTCTAGCACTCTGTTTCTCTTCTTTTCTACTAGGATCTTTTGTTGTATAGCTCTTTTCTTCCATAGCTCCCCTAATATATCCATATTCTCTACTGTCAAGTTGGATAGATCCCAATTTGGAATCACAATATCTTTGTCAAGATCAATATCATCAGTATTTATTTCCTTCCCTTTTCCACTATCCTTGGGATTGGGTGAAGGAAAAATTTCCTTACCTTTTCTACTATCATCCTTATCCTTTCCTTCCTCAGTTTTCTCCTCAACATTCATTTGGAATAGATCATTGAAATTTTGTGTACCAACTATAGCATCAATGCTTACTGAAGAAGCATTCACAGTCACCTTCTATGACTCAGTTAAGCTTATCACAGTAGTAGGTGGAGCCTGATGCTTGGTTCCCACTAGTCCAGATGTAGATTCTGTAAACTTATCCTTGCTGAGAGATAGGATGTTCTATATAGGTGATTGGGGAATGGATGCCATTACCTCTACTGCTATTGTTCTGCATTGTATTCTTCAATAGCTTCCACCTCAGGTAAATCTACATCATCAGTCTTTTCCTTGGGGTCTGTACTCGGTACCTCTGCCTTGTCTTCTTCCTTGATTTCCAAGACTATCTTCCATATCTTTGTTGCAGCCTCCACCACATCCTCTATCTTCTTGTTCAATATCTAGAAAGTCTTGAACCTTGGAGTGTGATTATTTTCATATTTGGTCATGGCCTCTTTGACCTCTTTATTTTTCATAGTAGGCATGACTTTCCTCAAGGTTTTTTCTGTAATATCCTTTTATGTTTGGACTACATTGCTCTAGGGAACATATATTTCCTTGAATAGATCTTTAGTCATATGACTCTTCAATTCGGATGGATCATACTTCCATCTTGTCATTTTCTCTACAATTGCTTCCTTGATCTGCTTTTGTTTATCCTTAGTTCTGGAAGCATATTTCAATGATTTTAGAGAACTCATACCACTAACTTCTCTTACTTCTTCAATTTTCTTCTCAAAGGTAGGTGGGGTTTCTTAAATATGATTGTATCTTCTTCTTCATCTTCCTTAGGAAATATGAATATCCTTCTAGATCTTCTTTTAGTGATGATGGGGGTAGAGATCTTTGATTTCTTCTTAGGGGTCACCTCCTCCTCCTCCTCCTCCTCCTCCTCCTTCTTCTTCTTCTTCTTCTTCTTAGGAGGTTCAGTTTCTATCTCTTCCTCTTCCTTTTTAGGTTCATCATCTTCTATCTTAACTTCATCTACTTTTCTTTCAAAGATAGAAGGAGGAGAGTCTAAATTTTTCCCATACTTCTTTCCAAACTACTCTAACCTCTTCTTTCCTCTTTTCAAAATTGTAGGAATCTCAATTTCCAAAGAGATTATTCTCTTGGCTTCTTAATAGGTACCAAAGTATGGTGCTTTGGGATCAATAGGCTCATTCACAAGAGCCTCAATGATGTCTTTGGTCTTATCTATGTTAACCTCATATGCAAGAGGTTTCACCCATGCAACCCTAGGTTTTACTGCCTAAATGTATACTTTGTCACAGTAAACTAGGAAGCAAACATCATCTTTGTAGTATTCAACCAATTTTTTAATAATTCTATACCTACTATGCATCTTTTGTCTCAACCCTCAAAATATGCATCCATAATGCTCTCAAAATTGTCTGCTAGTTCTGCTATGAAATCATATATCTGATACACTATGGGTCTTTCCTTCTTCCACACAACTGTTCCTTTGGAGGTGAAAAACTTATGAATATAAAAGAATATGCAAACCATAATTGAACCAAACTTACATGGATTGGTCTTTGATGCCCAGATTCCTTCCATGTTCTTTCTCAATTGGATGAGGTGCAACTCAGAAAGGTCGAATGAGATGTTGTTCACAGCTTCACATGGTATGCCAAGTATGCCAAGTTCACAGCTTCACATGGTACATTGTTAGGTAAGCTAGAACTGTAGATTTTGTGCACAATTACATGAATCCCAAACTTTAATTCCATGTATGTAACTCCATTTGATCTCATACCTCTTTCTTCCTACTCGGTAAGAGTTTTCTTAGCTAGGTCATCCCGGGTAGGGTTTTGGTAGCTTTAGACTTGTCAAGCATATGATACCCTATAAAAAAATGTATCATTGTCTTCATAATCTTCACTGGTTTCTCCAGCCATAGATGCATGTCATGAACACGGCTCAGAACAAACCTAATCGAATTAATTTGAAAATTCTGCAGCATATGCATGATATGAGTCAAACCCTTGACTTCTAGGTTTTTATGTTTTGGCTTCAGATTCCTGGCTTCATGGAGTTTATCATATTATTTATTCATTTCCAATGTCCGCAACTATTTAATTATGCAATGATGGAAGGCTTGGATTTCATTGATCAATAGTAGCCTCAGAGGAATTAGGGAATGAGCTCCCATTGAATCTATCTCCTATGAAATCACTGGATGAAGCTTAAACTTTCAAGGTTCGCAGATAACATTCCTCACCAACATCTCAGATCCTTTCTTAACCTTGTTGTTGGATGTAGATGCCATAATTCTTAGAGGTTTGATAAAACTTCATAAGTTAAAGCTTTCAAAAAAAAAATTTCTCTGAATCTCTCCGCAAACTGAAAACTTTGTAAACAATAACCTTTCCAATTCATCTTTTATAAGAGATATTACCATTGGGTTTTCATTAAATTCTCTGTATATGGTAGCTGGCATAGCTCAGAATTGAGCTCGGAGAAAACTAACTTTTGCATCCTCAAAACCATACAACCTGACTTAACTCAGTTAAGCCTGTGTAACTCAGATGTAACTGAGATCCTGACTCGGTTAAAAATTTAATTTGTCCTAGTGCATCAATATGCTAATTTAGACTTTCTAGCATGTCTAGAACTGATATAGGATGGCTTTTATGCATAGTTCCAGTAGTCTCCTATATATTTATTCAGAGATGGTAGATCCACCCAAATCACTTCTTTGGGTGCCATCCGATCCTTCATTGTTTTGTTTTGAACTCTCAGGAGATTTCCTTACCCACTGTTGATTCATCTGAGTTCTAATTTCTAAAAAAATTTCTTTGACTTTCTCAAAACCAGTATCTACTTTTTCTTTGTTCATGCAATTCTTGCTTATATGACCAAGTTGTTTACATACATAACATCTCTTAGTAGGATTCATTTTTATGAGGTGAGTCTTTACACAATTTGCACCAATATACCCATATTCACCATAGTGAAAACATCCGCTCCATGTGTTGTAATCCCAACCAAAAATTAATTTAGCTAGTTGTTCATTAGGGTTCCATTTCTTAGTTCTGCAATCGGAGGATTTGTGACCTTGTTAGTTACAATTGAAACATTTTTCTTCAAACTTAGGTTTCTCAGTGCATTCACTTTCCCTATGTCTATGTTTGTTGCATCTGTAGCGTTTACCATTATAATTTGATTTCCCATTTCTCCAACACTTATGTGTTGTGTGTCCTAACTTTCCAAAATGATTACAAGTAGGTTTATTATTATTTTGAGTTCCTTGTTGTGAGGATTCACCTTATTTAGTATAACCTAATCCATTATGTCCATGATGTCTGAGTTGAATTTGTTCTATCAACTGATCCATGCTTACCTCTGAATTCATCATACTCTCATTTATTTTCTTTTTAGTATTGAGATCATTTTGTAGTCTTTCAATTTTATGTCCTTAGATTGATAACTTCTTGATTTACATTATTGAGTTGATTTGTCATATCTCCTTGCTGAAGTGACAAATGATGGATTTCACTTTATTTTTAATCTAATATTGTACTCAGAAATCTTTTATCTTCTTGTGTCATTTCTCTTTCATTTTCTACTTGATTCTTTTGTTCCATGACTTCACATATTCTGATGGAATGATTTCTTGTTCTCTTTTCAACTTTCTGACTTCATGTAAATTGATATTCTTTGCAAGTAGGTCTTCAATGGATGCAACTTCTTCTTCAGAACTTCTTTCTTTGCATAAGTCTTCAATTCTTTCTTCTATGTAACTTTTGTCATTCATCTGTAATGTTAAATCTTTTCTTCTTTTCAGGGAAAGAGAGAGTTGCTCCTTTATTTTTTAATCTGGTCCATGACCACTTGTAGATCTATCTTTTCATTTTAAATGTCTTTCTCCAGTCTGTATATTTCCATTACCTCTAATCTTTTCTCAAGTTTTTAAATTTTTTTTTATGAGAAACTTTAGCTCTGATAACAATTATTAGAAATATGTTGAGGGTAGGCGACTGAGGTGGGGGGGGGGGTGAATCAAGAACCAATAAAACTTAATCTCTTTAATCCTTTATTAGATTATCTAATCTGATTGTAAGAATGAAAGATAAAAGTAATAAACATCCACAAAATTTGACACAGTATTTGGTTACCGTTAAACCTTACAAATAGAAATTAAAACTGGGGTGGATTTGGTACCCACAAGATTTATTACTACAGTATAAATTTATCCTGTAAAAGCTTACAATTGACCACTTCTGATGGCCTTCCTTGTTAGGAGCAATAAGGACTATTAGGTCCACCTTGTGAAAGGATTTAGTACAATACAATTAAGTAATACAACTTTGTTAGGAGATTAGTAAAGGAATGTTACGTCCACCTTGTTAGAGGATTTTGCTGATGCACCTGTTGGGATAAACCAATAGATGACCTTCTATGTAACTCTAATTCTTAAATAAGATCCAATGATATAAAAAATAATCACCTAACTATGATGGATGAGTCTTTTTTGTTCCTTGTAGTGTTGTAGCCTCTTAAACAATCTACCACTTTATATTCACATACACACTTCTACACACATATTTGGATAAACAAAACACCTTATATTTATACCTTATCCAAATCAAATACTTCTGTAAGTCAGCTTCCATAAGATAAATTAATATCAGACAATATAAGCTAAGTTAGCCCAAAACTATTACTCGGGTCTAGTAGTCCACTCAGGTGATATACAGGCACTCTAGCATTATGCTGTCACTCAGGCAACATAGTAAACTCTGGCGCTTAGGCTACTCTGTGTACTCGGGTCATGTTGATCACTTGGGTAATAAAGATTACCACTTTTTTCTCAGTCGATCCTGCCACTGCTCGGGTTGCACTGCTAGCTCGGTCAACTCTATGATGACTAAGTGTTTTGGCACTAATTGACAACATGTCTTTCTCTAAGGTCATCACTTACATGGGAAAAATGTGCAGTTTTACTAAAATGGTTGACAACTACAAAAATATTATCAAATCCATGTTTATTCCTTTGGAGCCCCATGACAAATTCTTTTGAAATTGCTTCCCATGGGTTGGAGGGTTTTGGAAAGGGTTGGTAAATTCCCTAATTGGTGGAAACACCATTGGCTTGTTGGAAAATGAAACAAGTTTGGAGAAACTTCCTTATATCATTTTTTATCTTGGGCCAAAGATAATGCCTTCTAACTTCTTCTAGTGTCTTATCCAAACCAAAGTGACCACTCATTCCTCCACAATGCTTTTCTTGGATAATTTTAGCCCTCATTGAAAACCAAGGGATGCATAGTTGGTTTACTTTAAAGAGTAGACCATCTTGGATCAAAAAGTTAGAAAAATTAGTGTGGTATTTGTCCATAAGTTTAGTAAATGCCTCATAAGCCTCACCAAAATCTAGATCCCCAATGTAGAGATCTTGGAGATATTTTATTCCAATACTTTTAACTTATATCTCCTACACCAAAACAATCCTCCTAATTAATTCATCAACCACTTAGTTGGCTATACCTTTCTTATGCTTGATTGAAAATGAATAGGCTTGTAATTATTCCATCTATTTGATATGTTTAACACTTAGTTTGTCTTGAGAGTTTAAATAAATCAATGAATGATTATCAGTTTAGATGAGATATTCTTTAGGAAAGAGGTAGTGTCTCCATTTTTTAAGAGCTTGAACCATGGCATAGAGCTCTAAATCATAGGTGGAGTAACTTTTCTGAGCATCATTTAGATTTTATGAAAATAATGCTACGGGTTTACCATCTTGGCTTAAGAAAACTCCTATAGCCAAGTTGCTTGCATCAATTTTAACTCTAAATACCTTATGGAAGTCAGGGAGGGTGAGAATGAGATATTGTGATACTCTCGATCTCAAGTATTCAAATGCATAATTATCCTACTTGGTCCAAACAAAATTGATTTTCTTCCCACCTTTAATTGTGTCAAACATGGGTGCACACACATGACTCAATTTTTTAATAAATTTTCTATAAAAGGTAGCCAAGCCATGAAAGCTTCTTACATCACCTTTATTTTTACGGGGTGGCTATTTGACTATGGCATCCACCTTCGAGGAGTCAATTTTGAGTGTCCTTTGGAAGATCAAAAAGCCCAAAAAGGTAAGTTATTTTTGTCAAAAGATAGACTTTTCCAAATTTATCATTAGTTTGTGCTCATGAAACCTTCCTATCACCATCTACAAATGTTTAAGGTATTCCTCCAAATTGCTACTAAAAATCAGAATGTCATCAAGTTAAAAAAAAAGAAACTTGCCATTGTAGTCATGAAAAATTTCATTCATTAGCCTCATGAAGGTAGAGGGTGCATTATTTAACCAAAATGGAATGACAATCCATTCATAGAGACCTTTTGTGGTTTTGAATGTTATCTTCCATTCATCGCATGCTTTCATTCGTATTTGATGGTAGCCCAACTTTAAGTCAATTTTAGTGAAATAGAAAGCACTAGAAAACTATTCTACCAAATCCTCTATCCTTGGGATTGGAAATATGTATTTGATGGTGATTTTTTTCACTTCCCTACTGTCCATGTAGAGCCTCCACTTTCCATCTTTCTTTGGCACTAAAACTGAAGGGGCTGCACAAGGACTTAGAATTTTTTTATTAGTCCTTTTTGTAATAGTTCATTCACTTATTTAGTGATCTCTGCATTTTGAGTGGGAGTCATATTTTATGGTACTTTTTTAGGTAAGGAAGCACCTGGGATAAAATTTATTTGATGGTTTATACCCCTTCTGGGTGGGAGGGATGAGGGTAAGTCACTAGAAACCACATCATGATAGGTTTCAAGTAGTTTTTGGATTTCGTTTGGCATTGGCTTGACCTTATTTGTTATTGATTCATATTTTGGTTTTTGGATTAATGCATATCCTCCCTCATCTAATTCCCTTAGTATCTTCATCATTTCCCTTTCCCCCAATATTATTACCACTAGCTCATTTTCTTCTTTTAGATCAGGTAGAGGCTTCATTGTATAGGAGGTACCATTTTGAACAAGGGTATATGTGTTTTTCCTAACACTATGGGTGACATCCACATCATATTTTCATGGTTTACTTAAGATTAGATGGAAAACATCTATTTCCACTATGCCACACAAAATTTATTCCTTGTAATCACCTATGGAAAATTCAACCCAAGATTGTTTTTTTACTAATGTCTGCTAACCCTTTTTTAGCCAAGATACATAATATGGACATGGATGTGGAAATTTTTGTAATTTCAACTTCTGAACAATTTCCTTAGACACTAAATTTTTATTAGAACAAAGGTAAATTATTATTTTATATACCCTTTCATGGCTCTTGTAGTTGGTTCTAAACAATGATTTTCTTTGTGGTGGTTCCCTGCCTTGGGGCACCTGTAAAAACATTTTCCTCATCATTAGGAATAGGCCTTCTTTTGGTTCAAGTTCCTTTGAAAAGGATATGGGGATTTTATTGTCTTCATGGGTTAGTTTCACTCTCCTTTCACCTTGGTGATTGGGTCCCATCTTTTCAAGACATCTGCCAACATGGTGCCCTAGTTGATTACAATTATGACATCTTAGTGGGCCATTGTTTCTTCCACCAAATATCCCTCTTCCTAAAGTCTCCTTCCTCTATAGTTCCCTCTAGAGATTTATTCTCCTTTCTCCTTATCTTCTTTTCCTTTTTCTCCAAAATGTTTTGGGGGATATCCTCTCCCAAAAGAGTTTCCTCTTCATCTGAAGTTTTTGTTACTGATTCTATTACCTCTTCATCTATTGTTTTTCTCCTACTTTCTCCTTAGTTTATCTTCCACCTTTAATGCTAATTGATAGAATTTATGAACTATCCCTGGTGTGTGAATACTTAGGTCTTCTTAGAATGCAAATTTAAATATATTGATATACCTTGCTAATTTCTCTTCTTCTATCTCTCTTGTGTTATCCTTCATACACAATTTTTGGAACTCCTAAGTGTATGATATTACATTCATGTCTTGTTTGTCTGAGATTCTACTTCCTCTTATGGAGTTGTACCCCATAATCTTCCAAGACATAAGTTTCCCTAACCAATGCTATCATCTTTTCCATGTTGATACCATGTTCCTTCCATTCTTCACCCTTTCAGTCTGGATGAAGTTCCACCAAGTTAGGGCTCCTCCCTTACCCTTGGATTTTGCAATATTGACTCTTTTATGTTCTTGAATGTCTTCACATTTGAAGAAATTTGTTAAGGACTCTATCCATCCCATGGATAAACCAAGGTCCATTCTCCCATTTACAACATGCAATTCTAACTTTCTATCCATGGTCCTTATCTCCATCAATTTAAGGGAATTCAAGAGGGGTCTTTGGTCTACAGGAACCTCTTCTTCCTCTTGCTCAAGGGCATGTTATTCTTCATCCCCTTCTTCATCATTTATAGAGTATCCATCTTTCCTATTCCTCCATTCTACCCTTGATTCTTTCCAACACCTCTCTTAAGTCTTTTTTATTAGCCACTATTGCCTTTCTTTCAGCCATTTTGTTCCCTGACTAATATGACTAATTCAGCATTAGTCATTCTTGGAAGATTTTCTCCATCTCCTTCTGACATATTTATCTTCCTTGTTAGGATCCTTCCTAAGCTCTAATACCACTTGATGCAGAGCTTATGGTATCAAATGTCCTTGGGACTGAGTTTCTTAACTCTATATGAGAGATCACTAACCATAGGCTCCACACCCTTGACATGCTTGGTTTGATTTGAGAAGATCACATCTATCTACCCTTCCTAGGTACACAATCAAATGGTAAAACACAAAGAGGGAAAAAAAAAAAATTTATGGGGTTGAACCAACTTGTCTAGACCTTGGTTAGGACCAACACAATGCAATTCCATAGGTGGAATCTCTTTTCGACTTCTTCCTATGACACTTCCTTGTTTAGGCACCCTAATTCCTTGTAGTCCTATGCAAGTGGTTTTTTGACCAGAACTTCCCAAATTTCCAAAGTACCAAGGAAACACAAGGAAGTTTAGGATACTCTCTATCAATATACAATTATGCTCTAAGTCAGGGTTTATGAATCCAATTTTAAGTAATCAAACACCCACTGTCTTGATAGGCCTCATTGCCCCAAATACACCAAATTAACAAAGGAAGTGATCTTCAAATGTAAATAAGAACCCAACCATTATTTAAGGTATGGTCCTCATGGTATAAAGAAAAAAAATCAAGAGTTTGAATAGATGCTTCAACCCAAACATGCCTTTATGCTCAATTGTTTTCTTTGTCCATGGGTTGCTACATGGAGATGTCAACCAAAATTCACTCCAAACTAATTTTTTCCACCATCAACCTATAGATCGACTCAATAATCATATAATACATATGAATACCCCTCATTTAACCAATTTCTAGGTTTTTCCAATAGTGAAATTGAGAGGTGGAGGCATTTGTGTAGGAAACCCTAAGCAACTAGGGTTTACAGACTTTTTTTACAAAAATAGTTGTAAATTCCTCTACACAGTACCTTAGATGCTCATACTAGTCCCAAATGGAAGGTAATTCATTCAAATATGGTTTACAGTGGTTTCCCCATCTGGGAAATTCGTACAAGACTGTACAAACTAAAAAAAACTCACTATTTTGGAGGAAAATGGTTATATTTTACTGATTTAATTTACAAAATTACATCCTCTCTCCTTCACCCACCTGTAAGGGATATTTTAGGATTCTTCCCAATGGTTATAACTTAAATTCAAGAATATATCCATTGGGAAGAGGTTTAAAAACAACTTTTCAAAAAGTTGTCAACATCGCTTAGAAAGTTCGTTAGCAACTTTTGTGCAATTTAGCATTTTTTTCACTTTTTGCTCCTAATGAGAAACTTTTTATTTCCTTCACAACTATGGGTAAAAAATGGACCAAACCACGTTATAAATATAAAAAAACACCTAAATAAAATGAATTTCAAGATTTCATGATCCTTTGACCATAGTTGAGAAGTGGTTTATAGACACCAAATCTTGGTACTAGGTCTTACAATTGGATCTTATTGCAAAACCAAGTGGTCCTATTAGACCCAACCTATTTGAGTGACCTAGGACATGTGTTGAATCTAATTCATGGATTTGGGTCTCTTTCACCACTATAACCCATTTGGTCAATTCGTATAGGATGGTATACAATTTAAAAAAACTCACTATTTTGGAGGAAAATGGTTATATTTTATTGATTCAATTTACCAGATTACATCCTCTCTCCTTCACCCACCTATAAGGGCTATTTCAGGAGTCTTCCCAATGGCTATAGCTTAAATTCAAGCATATATCCATTGGGAAGAGGTTTAAAAGAAATTTTTCAAAAAGTTGTCAACATCGCTCAGAAAGTTGGTTAGCAACTTTTTAGCAATTTAGCACTTTTTTGCACTTTTTTCTCCTAATAATTTTTTTTTTCTTTCCTTCACAAATAGGGCTCCCAAATGGACCAAACCACCTTAGAAACGTCAAAAATACCTAAATAACATGAATTTCAATATTTCATGATCCTTTGACCATAGTTGAGAAGTGGTTTATAAACACCAAATCTTGGTACTAGGTTTTACAATAGGATCTTATTGCAAAACTAAGTGGTCCTATTAGAACCAACCTATTTGATTGACCTAGGGAATGTGTTGAATATAATTCATGGATTTGGGACTCTTTCACCACTATAACCATTTCAACATTGATTCTTTTTCTCCATCATGTGGGTTTGGGCCTTCTATTCAGCGTGACTTAAGCCCTCAATCCACCTCCAACTCAGTTCAGTTGTTATAAAAATGCTTTCTTTGTCATGGGTAAATGGTGGGTGAAGGATAGGAAGGTTAATTATTTTCCCTCTTGGTCTGATCTATCCTCTCCCTGCCCTCATTTTTTGTGAAAGACCCTAATCCGTGGATTAAGGTTCAATCAAAGAAACAATGGTGATCTGGGGTTTCTATGGTTAATGATGTGTGACATTGATTTAAAGAACGATTTCCATACTTACCAATAGATAAAAAAATATAGCTTACTTCAGGGTTTTGAGTTGGAGAAGAAGGTAATAAATCGACAGAATGACAAATCCAACCTCTTCCCTTTGAACGAAGTATATTCCCCTCCTCATCGTAGGCTTAAATTCCATATCCCCTTGTATTTGGAGCTTCCTAAAGATGATCCGATAATCTTAGAAGTCTATGACAGCATGATATAAAATATCAAGAATGGTGTTAAAATATTAGGATATTTATAAGATGGAATGGGTATGGGCTTTCTTCTAAAATTTTTGCAGAATGGATGAAGGATATATTCCCCAATCAGGTAAGTACCGCATTACTTTCTAATGAATTTATTTATGTGGGTCATAATAATATAGAATTAAAAAGTTAAAAGTTAAAAGGTGAATGCCCTATTTATAGGGTAATTTATTTTTTGGTCTTAGATTGGTCTCCTCTCTTTAAACCTAGCAATCTAACAGATCTCCCTTTTGAAAGAGTGGTTCTATCAAAGGATCTCCCTATAGAACTCATTAATAAAGAATATTTTAGGAAAATAGGTAATATGGTCAAAAAATTTATAGGCTTTGTGGATACTAAATATCCTCAATCAGATAATATTATAAAAGTTTGAATAGATATAAATATCAAAATTCTTAAATATATTATAATTAAACGTAGAAGCTGTCTTTCTCATTACACCTATTCTATTGAATAAAATTTTAGAAGCTAAGGATGAACATCTAGAACCATATAAATGTCCAAAAATGATCAATATAGTAGTGATGGATAAATTTTTGTCTTCTGGGAATGTAGTTAGAAAAATACCTGATTTGACTACTTATTTTCTTGATGATATCAGATAGGACAAAGAGCAAACCAAAAATACAGATATCAGAGATCACCAAAAACTGCTCAGTACAAAGAAAAATGATGACACAATTTTGTGTGTAAACTGAAAATACAAATTGGAAAGCTCAAAGAGGAACATGAGAGATAGTTCAAGAAAGGAATAGTGAGAAAGAGTCTAACTAACTTTAGAGTATAAATGACTGATAGAAACTGAAAGACAGTTGCAGCCCGCAAAAAGTGGATATGAATTCCACGTCAGATAAAATAGTCATATTCTATTTATAGACTCTTGATTTGTTTTTAAAACCATTTATTTACGGACAAGAAACATTAATGTAAGTTTTTTAATCAATCTAACTAATTTAAAACACATAGACTGGGAGATCAAGGTCAAGTTGTAAACCTCTGATCTTAGAGTTAATATTGTTTTACGTGAAACTTGATTAGGTCAATCTATCTTATAAATAGATGTTGTAATCATTCATTATGCATGATGTGATTATGGATGAGAAGATGAATGAATCCTACGAGCACATCTATGGATAAAACTAAAACTTTCAAGAACCAGAACAACAAAAGGTGAATTTGGTTATCAAGAACCAAGAACAGAGGCTACCGAGCATTAGAGGTATTATTCAATCACATTAGGTGATATAATTATACATGTAATCTTAAATGGATCTGTATTAATCAATAAGAGATTGCATACACCAAGTCAAATTGTAATTTTCTTACATGGTAACAAGTGAAGCAAAGTATAAAAATCCTTTCAAGGAAGGTGGATTTAACCATCCAATTGTAAATCTCTTAATCGAGTGCACACTAATCAGTGTTTCTAAAGATCTTAACAGAGTAGAATTTAAAAGGTCTCCATAGATAATCTTAATAGGGTAGATCATTAGAAGTGATCAAATCGTAAGCATTAACTGGTCCCTTCCAATCTACAAATAATGAAGAATTTGTGGGTGCCATCTCCACCGCAGTTTTTACTTCCTAACAGGAGTTTTTTGTGTTATCATATCTTGTGTTATGTGTCAATTAATTTCATGAATGTTTCTATTAATGTTCACATGTATGATTAAGTTTATGAATTGATAAATCTTACACCAAGATAGAATAGAACTGATGGTTGGACAAATAATTGATTACCTAAAGCATAAAGGTTAAAAGATACAAAATTTTTAGAGGTGCTGATTCACCCCTCCCCTCTCAATAAACAATTCCCATTGATTCCAACAATTTATATCAGAGCCATGTCTCTTTTTGGAAAAGCTTAAAGGCTTAAGAGAAAAGATCATACAATGGAGAAGTACAGACTTGGAAAGAGTATTGAGAATCAAAAGATACAAATTTAGATCTTCTATGAGCACTATAAAGAAGCTAGAATCAAGATGAGACAGTTGTTAGATGAAAGAAAAATTATGGCATCTCTCTGTAACGAAACAGATTAGCATGAGGAAGAGATACCATATTTATTTGAGTCTTCAGGATCAACTACAAGCAAAGTATCAGACACATCAGAAGAAAACATCACAAGCCTAAATGAAATCAATCAACATCTAGCTAGCCAAGTGAAATCTTTGCAAATCATTCAAGAGACATAGATGGTAAGAATGATTGATGTCATAAACAGAGCTAGAAAACCTAAGAAAGAAAGAACACTAGCTATTGATGATAGAAGGAAGATTAAAGAAAATCTACAAGAGAAAGAATCTGAAATACAAAAATTAATAGAACATCACCATGAGATTACAAATTAGATTATTCTTATGAGTCAAGAGGCAAAAAAAAAGAATGTTGAACTCATTAAAAGAATAGAAGCTATCAGTGAGCTAAGGGAAGAAAATGAAAATCTGAAACAAGAGATTAGAATTCAGAAACAACATAATGAAATTATCAAAAAGGCTGAAAAAAGCAATAAAATAATGGATGATTTTCTTGATGGACAATGAAGAATCAATAACAACACTAGTCTAGGCTATACCAAGAATGGAGAATCACCCAATCAAGTTGATCCAAAGAATTTTTATGCAAATCCAAGACCAAGAAAGATGACATGCAATCACTATAGAAAGAAAGGCCACACATCAAATGTATGCAGAGGAAAAATGAAAGGTATTCCTAAATCCACATCTTCATTCATAGGATTTTGATATAAATGTAACAAGAAAGGACATAAAGTATATGTATGTAAGTCTTAGATGAAAAAACCAAAGAAGGAAACCTAAATGGACAAATATTGTCCTACTTGAAAAATGAATGGTCACACAAATCTTGAATGCTAGAAGAAGAAAAAGAAAGCATGGAAGCCTAAAGGTCAAGAAACTGCCTATCAACCGAAAAAGAGTCAGTAACCAGTATGTATGGGATTACAACACATGGACAAACTGTACAGCATGCGGAAAATTTGGTCACATTGCTACAAACTATATGAGATAGTGGACAAGAAAGACTAGAGCCTGGAATAACCCAAAAATGGCATGCTTACACTGTCATAAAGTTGATCATCTCAAGAAAGACTACGAAGATCGAATGATAGAGACCAACACATTTCCCAATGGAAACACCATTGAAGACATTCAAATAATGAGAGAAAAAAAGTGGAGAAAAGCTTCAAACAATGATGAAGTTGGACTGAGCAATACAATTGGTGACACCCTATCCAATGGATCTGGTGACATCACCACCCCCACCTAAGAAGAACAAGTAAGTATGGAACTACATTGCATTAAGTAGTATTTTACATCAGTTCCATAATATATTAATGAAATGCAAAATTAGCATAAGTAAAGATGCATCATGATATTACTTGTTAAAATTTGTGATAACTATTCCATCAGGCAATACATACCAAAATCCATTGGTATACGCTCAAAGCTAAAACTGCCTACACTTACCAAGAATCGTCGGTTAACATGTAAAAGAAAAGTTTCTACTGTAAACTGAGACTCGTCGGTAATCAAGCAAGTTGAATAAGTTGTGTTCATAAAACACTAAAACCCATCGGTAAAAGCAAGAAGTTAGATGACTACCCTGAAGCATCACATTGTCACCGAAGAGAAAAGTTAGTGTTTAACTTGACAACTCTGTCTTCACACACCGAGGAGTGGTTGAGCATTAATGAACCACTTTTAGTGAAAATGTCTATAAAAGGGTGACATAAGGGTTTCATTATTCACCAGTGAACAAAGGAGAGACATGACAATGAAATTTGAGCACACAATGATAGCATCATAGAGGGACTTCAACTCAACCAAGAGAAATCCAAATAGATCAGTGACCACTATAGGAGTAAACCGTAAGTTCTTACGATAACCGAGAACTTTATTTTACACATTTTTTAGAAAACCCTAAAATGTCTGAAACAATGGATACGACCTCAAGAACCACCAAACTGAAGAACATCAAGAAGGATGAGGTTAAAGATATCAATTATTCTACCTGTGAGGAACCCCACTACAAGATTTTCCCTAAGGTTGCATCACAACCTGACAATGTTGGAGCATTCTCAAGAATACTAGCTAGGGTTTTTCTCGTCGAAGACGTGCAAACATACATCCACTGCAAGGTTGCAGAAATTGGTAACTTAGAGGTGGAACAAGCTTTCAAGAAGCTATGTAATGAGGATGGATCCATAAAAGATGTGCACAAACACATAGAGGTGAAAGGGCTCACAAATGCCCTATTGTTCCCAAGATGTTATTCATGCAGTCACCAATTATCTTGTAATCGATAAGGTAAAGGCATTGAAAAGAACATACGAGCCAAGTGTGATGGAAGAGGACTCAAGGTATCCACTATCACCGATGATGAACTAAAATTTGGAGCATGTGTCCTAGGATACAAATTTGTTCAATCTAGCAGGATGAACAACATAGCATCCGAAGCAGTAGATACTATAACCACCCTAATTTGGTTTTCTCTGACCATAGACCCTATTTTCCCTAAGTGTGATCATACCCCTAATTATGTCAAGACAATTCTTCAATTTATTGTCATAATTAATTTAAATCAAATTTAATCTCCTAAGTGATTTAATCACTAAATTACATTAATTGCCTTAGCCAATCAAATCAAATCAATGCAATTCTATAAAAAAAAATTAAAAACATGGATAAGGTATTATTAAAATGAATAAAATAAAATCCTAATTACACCTCATCACTTGCAAAAGATAATTCAATCCCATAGCCTAATTAATTTAATTAATTAGCTATAGTCCTAATTAATTATCAAAAGAAACAAAAATCTTAAATAATTAATTTCCCCTATTATTGAATGAATATATTATTTATATAATTCAATTCATTAATATTGACTTTAACCCCTAACCTAACCTATCTCAACCACCTTAACCCTGGGTTCAAACTAATCCCAACCTCTTCACCCATTCTAAGCCTAATTCTAATCTTAATCCCATCTTAACCCTCTTCCTAATGATGTCACATTCCTAATCTTTGGATTAGGAATTAAACTCATTCCCCAAAGTCAACTTTCTCAAGCTCCCCTTCCCCAAAGTCCACTTTCTCAAGCCTGGACTTATACCCTCACCATGCCTCATTAATGCTCTAATAAATGCATCATTAATGCTTAAACCTCTCACCTGTGCCTCATTAATGCTATCCCTCATTAAGGCTCTTACACCTTCATTAATGGCCTTATCTCTACTCTCACTCCTAATTTCTTCTATAAATAGAATGAGTTTTAAGCTTGATGGGCTCTTGATTTAAGATTGTTGAAAGAATTCTTATGATGTTCATATTATTAGAGATATATATTTCATTTTAGATTTCTTATTTTTAATTGTTATAATATTCAATTTTAGAGCTTAGAATGCATATCTCTTGAGCATGTAGATTATTTTCATTTAAATCTTTCATTCTAGGTTGTATATGTCACTGATAAATGCATAATCTGAGGGCAATTATAGCATTTTTCACACTCCTAGATAAGAAGAAATAGATCAATTTTAGTTATTGATATGCTTGATAACTCTTGTTTTTCACTAATACAATGACTTATTAAAGTGTTGTGTTGCAGCTAATAGGTACACAAAATAACACACATTTCTCACACCCACCGTGGGACCAAATCTTAGATTTTACCTCACTTTGAATTCATTTTCTACTAATTTGTATTCCTAGGTTTCAGGTACATAGTCATTTTTGGTTGCCAAGGCTCGCATCTAGGATATTGGATCGCATCGCAGAATCTTGGATTGCACCCCAAATATTAGATTCCGCATCCCAGAAATCCTACAACATTTTTGGTAAAGGCTTGCATCTGGTATCCATTGTATTGTGTTTGGTGTATTTGATCACATCTGGGAATAAGGATAGTATCCAGGAATTCTAGGATCATTTTTGGTAAAAAAAGTCACATCTCATTTTTGGATTTGCCGCTGATCTTTTGCTAATGTTTGTTTCTATCTTTTAACCAGTCTAACTTTTGTTTGCAGATCATTGTCAGAGACTCTTTTTCTAAAAGAGTTGGAGAGAAATTACTAAGTTATGGTTTGCAGGTGGTTTAATACCTTAATTTGATTTTATTTGTTTGAGGCATTGAAACTAAGAACACTTTCCAATCATTTTCTAAATCAATCAAAGGATTATGCTCTTTTCCTTCAAGGAAAATCAGAAACTCAAAAATTGATTTAGGACTTTAGAAGAATTTAAGGATAAACGAACAAGGAAAACCTCATTGTTTATTTTCTTTTTGGAGAGTAATTGAAAAAACTCATAGGACTAAGAATTGTGGGATAATTGAACACTCATTGTCTAATTTTGGATAGAAATTGAACAATCAAAATTTTCTTTTCAAGTACTTTGTGTTTTCATAAAATAGGAATTAAAAAAAAAACTCAAAGTTAATCTTATCACTTAGTCTCACTAGAGAATTTTCTCTTCCTTCCAAGTGGAGGAATCAAAGACTCATCATGAGAGATTGAGTTTTGAGTAAATTCGTTTGAGGGAAAGAATTGCTTGAAGTGCTTGTGGGAGAAAATGACATGGAGTAGGAGAGTATGCTCTTCTTCTTTGTATGCCAATCCTTTGTATGCTTTCATAACATTAGAGGGCCTGCCAGTTGAGGAAAAAATCTCCCAGGATGACCCAAGCCAGGACAGGTTTTACGCCAACCCTTCCAACTCAATATAAATAAATGCTTCCTTGTAGGCTAAATCCTCGAAAGATGTAATCGGTTTTGTTCTAGAATTACAACATTATTCGTTGAACATGCTTGGGTGTATGTAGACCGGAGCCGCTTGAATCTTGCTTGTGAGACTACACACATTTAAGTACTCATAGGTCTATATGCCTCAATTTTTCCTTGTGCAATTCTATGGGAGATGAATGCAAAAATATGCCTCAACATAATAAACACTTTTAGCCAAACAAACCCAATTCACCTCCGAAAGGGTGATAATCTCTGTGTAAGGAAAATATTAATTTCCCCAAAATACTCATCATTTCATGCCCTCACTTGCATTTCAAGTCGGCTAATATGGCATCATGACTGGAGCCATTGCATGCTTGGTAATGGCCATATTTTGATTATCATTTGATTGTGTAGCTGAGTCTATGAGAAAATATTTTTATCCTATGCTTAGACACTAGGGATTAAGGATGTGTTTGTTCACCCCTAACAATTCAACAATGCTTGTTGTGCTTAAAAGATCACTAAACAGATAAAC
The DNA here is from genome assembly GCA_018584345.1 of Thuja plicata. Lineage (NCBI taxonomy): Eukaryota > Viridiplantae > Streptophyta > Pinopsida > Cupressales > Cupressaceae > Thuja > Thuja plicata. Next base: position 454,316 of record MU224697.1, read on the forward strand.
CTTTCAAACAAGCAAGAAAAATTTGTTAGTAATAACTGAGAGGGGGGGGTGAATCAGTGGCCTCAAAAATTAATCCTTAAATCAACCCTTCAAAACTTATAACCACAAATTATTTCTCAAGGTATCTTCTGTCCTACAAGATGAATGCCTTGAATAACTTATATCAATTTGCTACTTTGTCAGATTGCTCTGTTAAACCTTCTTCTTTATATTTACTGATAAGAAGTCATCTATTTACTGAAATACAGTAAATATACAGAGTATACCGATATATCCATAATGACTTATGTAAGATACAAAACAGTAAAGAAATGAATCATACACACATAACACATGGATTTTAATGTGGAAACCCTGTTAAGGGGAAAACCACTAGGACTAGTACCCCAAATTCTCACTCTTCTAAAGTGAGCCCTGTTTGGAGCCAACCATGTTAAAGGTTACAAACACACTATTAGGTGTGACCTTGTTAGAGGATTTTATACATAGAGGTTGTTGATTAGTATCGGGCATCTAATGTTGTCATCCTTGAATTAGCCTCTTTCTTAGACTGTCAATAGGCATCGGGCATATCCAATGCTACTTTCATGAATCAACCTTTTTGGCACTCCTTGAGATGTACATCAATATATAGAATACTTTTAAGTCCTGCTTGGTTAAGAGACTTGATGCTTCAATGGTTAAACTAAAACACTATGACCTATTGATATTGCAACTTGAATTGCAGATTTTTAGATCTATTTAAGTACATTACCTCTCTGACCAATGTATCAATTCAATCCTTGTGCTTGACACTTTTTTCTTTTTGATGTTGTGCTCACTATTCGTCGGTGTCTGTAGAATTCCTTAGCTCTCCCTTAAGCTTGTTTGATCAAGACTGCATGAAGTTATTCTTCATCAATTTCTCTTCAGCATCCTCTTTTTATTCACTCCCCTTAATCCCATTCGTAAATGAATTAGGTGTTGGAGATTTACTTCTGGAAGTTAGTTGATTGTATATTTGTCATTGATGACAACATATAATATACAATAGTGTTATGTATGTACTTATCAGAATGATGATATTAACCCTTGCACGGTTATATTCATGTTGTAGACATGTTGTTGATGCTTTGTTCATACATGTAGAATCAGATTTGATGTTACAGTTGTGTTGTATAATTTTTTTAGTGGCAGTTAGAGTTTCTAGAGTTTATCTATACAGAGCCGACATATTAGCATTGGTTCTTGAGTTGTGCTTATCTTTGGGATATGCGTGTTTGTATTCAAGATTAGTTATTTGTTGAAGATAGTTATCTAAAGGCACCAAACATTTTTTAACAAGATTGAAATGTTAGAGTTAATTTGGTGAAGCCAACTTTGTGAAGCATCCTGTCTATTTAGTTTATATTGCATGGTTGTAATTATGCTTGCGTGATTAGTTTAGCCGACAAGGATGTTATGAAAATTTTCCTAACAGGTCCCATGATCTCATACTTTGAGTAAGATACTTATAGTAGTTCATTTGTAAATGCTAAGTGTGAATGATAAGAAAAGAGACATAAAAAGTATAAAGCAGAATATCAGTTGTGTTTCATTCATCAAGGATCTATGTGAAGAAGTAATGGAAGACTACAATACATTGGAACTAATCAAGATAGCAGGTCTACTCTATAGTTCATCATCAGATATAGTGCACATCTATTCTACAGAAGGTTGTATCCTTCACCATTGAAGTAGTGAGCTTTTGGACAGTGATTCATCACCCTTAATAAGATTATTTGTAAAAGACTCCTAACAGGGTCAGACACTTAACCAGGTCACTATACTTATTGCATTGTAAAGAACAACTCCTAATAGGGTTGCAAGATCTTCTAATAGTGATTATTATAAACAAGTATAGTTCATTGTGGGTGCTAATTCCCCTTGAGGTTTTTACCATTTGGTTTGCCTGTAACCAAATTGTGGTGTTGTCTATTGTGTTATCTGAATATACGTTTACTTTTTTGTATTCTGGAGTTAATAGGAGAAAAGAATTAAATTAACTGATAACTTATTCACCCCCCCTCCCTCTTAGTTATCCTTTGGGACTATTCTAACATTAGGCTTGTCTCTTATATAGACATAATATTCATTGTTTCTTGGTTCTTGACTCTTGGTGTGATAAAAATTCTAGCCAATTTGATTTAAAGCATAAATCTCAATTTTTCTCATAGATATATTCTTGCTAACTATACAAATCAGCTTTAAATCAATCACTTATCTCTAGTTGAATAAAACAAAGTAGACAACCAGTTAAGTCTATATTTAGCTCTGCCAGCTAGATATTTTGTCATTTTCTGAACTCTCTGTTCTATCAGTCACCACTTCAGTTAGTAATCGATGATAAATGACTATTCCATCAGTGAGACTCCAGTTAGCTTCATGATCTCCATCCATCGGGCATCATTGGAATTTTACTTATCAGCCAACCTTCTAACTTTGCTCGTTAGGCATTCTGTAGTTTTTCTTTGTCGGGAAACACTATGCTTCTGATCGTCAGGTATCACTATGACTGTTCTTCTTTCCTCTGTTCGATGATGTGCACTCCATCGGTGTTGTTTGTCACTTAGTGAATACTTGACTTTTATGTATTTTTGAAAGCATAACTTTGGTTCTCTAAAGTCTTTGGCATTATGTAAATGACCGTACAGATGATATCAAGTTGACATTAATGACAATACAATACATTAACTGATTTAATGCCTTGCATGATCATCAACTTAACATATTCAAACATTTAATCAGTTACATGTCATCAATCTCTCCCTTTGGCATTGATGGAAATATACTATATTATCATACTATACTATTTCTAATACAATATGAAATATATAGTTTGATCAAGCTTTCCTAATGTAACTATTACAAATGTCTAGTTTTCTGTAAGATCAAGTAGCTTTGATTTGATTCTTGTAGGATTTTTGTCTGTTTTCAATCCCTTCACTGGATGGATGTAGATTCTTTCTTTCTCTGATTTGATGTGTTCTCCTTCTATGTCAAACTCTCTCCCTTTGACTGTTCTCCTTCCTTTTGATGTTTTATGTTTCACTTGTCAGCAACTCTCCCTTTGTATCAGTAACTCTCTCTTTGTATAATATTTCCATACAATATCTCTCCCTAAGGATATAATCTCTCCCTATTGGAGTAATGTGATAATGGATAATCTCTCCCCCTTTCTAGAAGGATGTGATAATATTGATAATCTCTCTCCCTTTGACAATAATGCCAAAAAAATATCTCACAAATATGTGACATTAATGTCAAGCAATCTTTTCTCTCCATCCATAATATATTCCTTGAATTTCCCTTATCCATCTGCAATATAACAATATTCTCTGGTGCTTGGTGATGATATATACATGTCTATATATAGATGTATCTTTGAAGTTCATCTCTTTTCTTGCATCAATCATGAATGATATTCTTATAATATGTAGGCTGATGCAGCCTTCTAGTTAGCTCACTAACTATTAGACAAAGGTCTGACCCCTAGTCTCTTTCTCAAGTACTCAAATACATCTTTGGGTAGTGGTTTGGTGAAGATATCGACCAATTTTTCCTTTGATTGCACATACTCAAGTATCACCTTGTTTTCCTGAACTTGTTCTCTCAAATAATGATACTTGATGGCAATATGCTTTGTTTTAGCATGGATGACCAGATTTTTAGAAATGTTTACTGCACTTGTATTATCACAATAGATAATTACTAGTTCTAAAATTTTCATATGCATACCTTCCAGTAACTATTTTATCCATGCAATATTTGAGCAGTTTGCAGCAGTAGCAACATATTCTACCTCTGCAGTAGATTGTGAGATACATGCTTGTTTCTTACTGATCCATGTGACAAGTTTGTCACCCATGAAGAATGCTCCTCCAGTTGTTCTCTTCCGTTCATCAATATTTCTAGCCCAATCAGCATCGGTAAAGACTTGAAGTTCAAATTTGCCTTCTCTTCTATACCATAAGCCATATTCCTTGGTATTCTTCAGATATCTTAGGATTATTTTCACAGTAGTCATATGTGACTCTCTAGGATTAGCAGAAAACCTAGCAACTATTCCTACTGCATGTGCAATATCTGGTCTAGTATGTACAACATACATGAGTTTTCTAATCATTGATTTGTACAAAGTCTGATTTACCTCTGATGATTTGTCCTACTTTTTCAGTTTGCATGTTGTTTCCATAAGTGTTCCAACTGGTTTGGATTCTTCCATCTTGAATATTTTCATTACTTCTTTTATGTACTTAGATTGTGTAATGAAAATACCTTCTCCTTGTTGCATGATCTACAGACCAAGAAAGAACTTGATCTCTCCAAACATCAACATCTCAAATTCTTTTCTAATCTCATTTCCAAATGATTTGCATAGCATATCATTGCCTCCAAATATGATTTCATCAACAAATATCTCAGCAATCAAAGTTTTAGCATCAGTATCTTCCTTCAAGTAAAGATTATTGTTTTCACTAGTTCTTACAAATCTAATATTTATAATATAGGAATGAAGTCTTTCATACCAGGCTCAGGGTGCTTTTTTCAATCCATGCAGGGCTTTGTGAAGTCTACATACCATGTCCCTCTTGTTTGGATCAACAAACCCTTCTGGTTGTTCAATGTATACCTCTTCTTTAAGTATTCCATTCAAGAATGCAGACTTGACATCCATTTGATATACCTTGAATCCTTTATATGCAGCATAAGAAAGTATTATTATTACTCCTTCTAGCCTAGAAACGGGTGCAAAGGTTTCTCCATTGTCAATTCCTTCTTCTTGTGCATACCCCTTGCATACTAGTCGTGTTTTATTTCTTGTGACTTCTCCATTCTCATTCACCTTATTCTTGAATATCCATTGTGTACCGATGAAATTCTTGTCATATGGTCTTGGTACAAGTGTCCATGTCTTGTTTTTCTCTATTTGTTCAATCTCCTCATTCATAGCACTAATCCATTCATCATTATCTAGTGCAGCATTGACATATTTGGACTCATAACTACAAATAAGACATCTTGTATTTAGAGACTTACTTCTAGTTCTCATACCAGCCTTTTTATCTCCTATGATCTAGTCCTGTGGTTGGTTCTTTCTGACATATCTTACAAGTACAGGTTCAACTCTTTGTCTATCATCTTGATCATGATTTTGTTCTTCATCAAGTTGTGCATCATCTTGAGCAATATTTTGATTGTCAGTATTTGCAGCCTAATGCTCAGGTGCAATGATAAGTTTCTCGGGAGCTCTATATTGTTGGTAGGGTAGAGTGTCAAGTTCCTCATTTTAAGTGAACTTATTGTAGTCCTCTAGTTCTTTAGTGCTTTCCTATTCATTCTTCTCTGCAAATTCATCTTTATTTACATTTGAACTTTCAAAAATTTTGTTAGAGGTTTTGTTTAGACATTTATAAGCCTTGCTCTTGGTAGAATACCCTAGAAAAATTCCTTCATGACTCTTGGAGTCAAGTTTTCCATTTCTATCATCTTTTAAGATATAACATTGACTGCCAAATTTTTTGAAATAACTGACATTGGGTGTGTGTCCATACCGTAGCTCATAAGGTGTCTTTTTGGTGTCTTTCTTTAATTTTACTCTATTCAATGTGTAAACAAAAGTATTGATAGCTTCCCTCCAGAAGATTTGGGTGATTCCTTTCTCTATCATGATTTTCCTTGCACAATCAACTATGGATCCTTTCCTTCTTTCAACAATTCCATTTTGTTGTGGTTTTCTTGGTGCAAAGACCTATCTTTTGATTCCATGCTCATTACAAAAGTTAGTGAATTCATCTCAAATAAATTCCCCTCCTCTATCTGACCTTAAGCATTTTAGCTCCTTACCACTTTGCTTCTCAACCATTTCTTTGTACCATTTAAACATCTTAAATGCTTCTGATTTATCTTTTAGAAACATGACTGTCATCATTCTAGAGTAATCATCAACAAAGAGAATAAAATATCTATCTCCATAATAACTCTTTGTCCTCATAGGTCCACATAAATTAGTATGGACTAATTATAGAATTGCATCAAATGTATGGGTTTTGCATTTAAAACTAGACTTTGTCATTTTATCTTTTTGACAATTCTTACACATGATATTATCAAGCTTGGTCATCATTGGTAAGCCTCTGACATTTCTCTTTTTTCTAATCTTTATCATGTTGTCAAAGTTTACATGATACAATCTTTTGTGCCATAACCATATGTATTCGTTTGTAGCAATCAAACAAGTAGAGTCAGGATCATTCAGATAGAATAAGTTACCTTTTGTCTGCTCACTGATACCAATCATATTTCTAGATTTATTGAAGATCTTTGCCATCTTATTTTCAAATGCTACTTTGTGACCTGAATTATCCAACTGAGAAACACTCAATAGATTATAATTCAATCCATTTACCCAATAAGCATTCTCACATTTTATCTGGTTATTCAACATTATTGTTCCTCTACCTTCAAATGGACAAGGTGTTTCATTACACATTCTTACTGAACCACCTTTATAGTATTAAAAGTCTCAAAAAATTTCTTATCACTGGTCATATGGTGAGTGCATCCACTATCTATGATCTAGACATCTGTTGGTTGTATTTCCTATTTTTGTTGTTTTGCCCTGTTCCTTGTCTTGCCCTCTGCAAATTTTCAGGTTTTCATGCCTATACCTTGCCCAAGTTGTCAAAACGCTGAAAACCCTAGTAATCCAAGTATTAAAAGATGTATGTTTAAACCCTTAGCCATGTCCTATGTTTCGTCATTACTTTTTAAAGTCACTCAAGACATGTGCTTTAAGTCAGGTCGCTTGATTGCATTACCCAGAACGAATATGCCAAAACCTTTCCCGACTTAGCTTTTCCTTTATGTCGCGTAGTCTCTTTAAAAAATCGAATATTCCATCAGTGTCTTGAGACTTAGTGATCCTTCTTTAGTCGAGTTGTCTCTTGAACTTCATAACATAAAGCTTTAAAAGGAACGGGACCCACTTCAGTCGGGTGATCGTGAGACAGGTCAAAGAGTCAACGAAATGTTCTCCGACTTTGCGATTCACTTCATGTCGCATGATCGCTGGATCAGGACATTCAGACAGCTAAGGCTTTCCTTCAGTCACATGGTCTCATGATAAACTGGCAGTTAAGAGGTAACAGTCCCGATTCAGCGGCTAACGGTTTCATGTTAAGTGATTTCCCTCAGTCGGGATGTCGCCAGAGCAGAATAATTACTCAGCTTTCCAGAATGCATAAAGTGGACCAAATAATAGATGACATCTATCATAGAAATAGTGGTTGTCGGGAGGTCACCAGAAGGAGGAAAGAGATCAAGCGATAAGGAGACAAAAGTGTTTTCACCCTCAGTCGCGAAGTCTCCTGATGATTTAAGGGCATGAGGAAATATATGGCGATTAAGTGACAACCGTGCGATGAAGAAATGAAAAGATCTGACGGTGGTCACATAGTCTGGTGATAAAAGTGCCCCAGGGAAAAAGTCCTTTTGACTAAGCGATTAAGGTATGTCGTGAGGTCACCGTAAACAGAGAAAGGGTACCTTTTTAGTAATAAGGTCATGATAAACTTATCTCCCGACTCAGCGACTAAAGGTTGTCGTATAGTCTTGAAAAGAGAAGTAAGGATCCAGTGACTTAGTGATTATCATGAAAAGATAAATGCAAGGGTTTGTCGCCAAGTCTGGAGAAGAATGCTGGGTTAAGGTTAACTCCCCGCGACTTAGATTTTTTCTTGTGTTGCCTGATCGCTAGAAGGACTTGAGTTAGCCAAGGAAAAGAAAGACCGTTGTCGCCTAGTCTGAAGATCAGACCATGGTTAAGAAAAAGTACTCACGACAAAGAGACTTAATGAGGTCGCGAGGTCGCCTGATAATGAGATCTAGAAAAGCGGCGCCAAGTGGATGACATGACAGAGAAGATCACCCGGCGGCCAATCAGATACATGAATTTTTGATTACTGTGTACAAAAGGTAGCTGACATGTATGACAGAGGACGAATCAGAGGATGCCATGTCAGCTGTCTTAACCATTTTATGATTGCGCCAAAAGATTCATGATTTAAATTTGATTTTATGTCACCTCGCGCAACTACGGCTAGGTTTTGAACGTTTCATGGCATATCAACTTAATGGCAGAACTGACGTTTCTAAATTTTGAGCCATGTACTTTGAATCCTTTGGCTATAAATAGGGGATTGTGCATTCATTCCTATTCACTGAGTTTATGATTTCAGAGCTAAGTTGTTATTTCAGAGCAAAAAGTGATATTCTCAGCTATTCTAAGGTGGTTAAAATTTCTAAGAGTTACAAAGAGTTGTGATCTTAGATTTGTTTTAATATCATTCAGACAGAGATTCAAAGTGCTGACCAAGATGAGTACTGCTATGAGTATGGCTTCTACTAGTGGAGGCAGTGGAGAGGAGCAAAAGGGCAAATCCAGCTTCTCAGACGAGTTTCTTCAACTACTGCCAGGGTCAACAAAGAATAGAAAGATTGATGCTGGTGAATTCAAAGATGACTTCAAAGACATCAAAGATGCAGTGACCCCAGGAACAACAGGTTATTCTCTATTTACTTATTTTTACAAAAATTCTGATAAACCTATCCCTGTGTCAAACCCTTGGATATATGGTTTGGGTAGGTTATTGGTGCCTGATGCATTTCTGGATGTTGACCTATTTTTGGAACTAGCTAATCATTATGATGTCCTCACAAAGACCATCAAGAGGGAGGATGGCACTAACTTGCTTGTCTTAAGTAGAAATTCTTTCATGCAAGCATTTGGC
>MU224697.1:480736-520745 GCA_018584345.1 Thuja plicata
ATCATCAGCAAGATACTTCATAAGTTGCTTCCATAAAGATACATATTTAACCAGTGTCCACATCAGTAAAAACTGTGTTAACAGCCATCTTGAAAGGTAAAACCTGCCTGAGTATTTGTGGAGCTCAAAAATGAAGAAGGACATTATCCAGTCCTTAGCAATTAGGCTTTTCTTGTCTCTGAATCAGGAGTAAAAGGTACAAGATTCATATAGACATTTCAAGCATTGTGATTCATACAAGAAAAATCCCTAACAACATCATTTTTGCTAATTTTAGATATGAGAGTTGTTTCTACATACCTTTCTTCATCATCATCTGAGTCATCCTTTACAGCCACAAATACCATCTTGATGTCTTCATTAGATTTGGTGTCAGTATTATCATCCTTGAATTTTTTTAGGTAGCTGGCCTTCTTTCCTTTGTCCTTATAGTCTCGGGTATCTCTTCTTTCTCATTGTTGGTAGCTTCTGTAATCACCTCCGTCAGACTTCTTTTCAAATGATATGTCATTACTTCTGTCATCTTTTCTTCTATTAATACATCTTGTAGTAAAGTGTCCAATCTCTTTGCAATTAAAAAAAACAAGTGGTAATTTACCTTTGTATTTACATTTGCCTCTCTGCATTCTTCTGGCCATAAGTGCTTCAATTTCATCAAGATCATCTTCTTCACTTTCACTATCACTATCTTTTCTCATAGTGTTTTTATGACTTGATTTAATTATTCTCATAGAAGTTTTGAATGCAAACTGTATGTTTGGTAAGACAATATTATCAAAGTTATTCATCTCAAATGAAATCAGTCTTATAATTAAACTATCTAGAGTAACATTGATATTTACTACTACTCTCATTTCTTGAATAGTAGATACTCTAATAGCATAATTAGGCAGTAAGGTTCTTAGAATTTTACTTACCACTGTATCTTCTTCTAGTACACCTCCAACTCCTTGGATAGCATTAACTACCTCTTTGATTATTGTGCTATATTGAGTGATGTTTTCACCTTCTTTCATTTTGAGGTCATCAAATTTTCCTCTAAGGCTTTCTACCTTGGCTCACAAAATAGTTTTGTCACCATCATGTACAAGCTTCAATTTGTCCCACATCTGCTTTGCAATTTTGCATTCTTTGACATCTTCAAATTCAACATCGGAGAGTGAGGAAGCAAGTTCTATCATCATGCCATTGTGTTCATGCTTCTCTCTCATTTGTTCAACTATTGGTGCTCCTGTGGGAAACACATATTCAGTTTCTAGGAATTGAGTAACATCATTACCAACACCTGATAAGTGGAGTCTTATCCTGCTCTACCATGAAGAAAAAGTATCTATTTTCAGCTTGGGCACATATGGTCTATTCGTCTTGTGATCTTTAGCTTAGGTCTTGAAACCTTCCTTCTAAGCACACAAGCTCTGATACCAATTGTTAGTAATAACTGAGAGGGGGGCAGGGTGAATCAGTGGCCTCAAAAATTAATCCTTAAATCAACCCTTGAAAACTTATAACCAGAAATTATATCTCAAGTTATCTTATGTCGTATAATATGAATTCCTTGAATAACTTATATCAGTTTACTACTTTGTCGGATTGCTCTATTAAACCTTCTTCTTTTTGTTTACCGATAAGCACTCATCTATTTACTGAAATACAGTAAATATGCAGAGTATATCGATATATCCAAAATGAATTATGTAAAATACAAAATAGTAAAGAAATGAATCATACACACATAACACATGGATTTTAACATGGAAACCCTATTAAGGGAAAAAATCATTGGGACCGATAACCCAAATTTTCACTCTTATGAAGTGATCCTTGTTAGAAGCCAACCCCGTTAAAGGTTACAAACACAATGTTAGGTGTGACCTTGTTAGAGGATTTTATACATAGAGGTTGTCACTTAGTATCGAGCATCTAATACTACCATCATTGAATCATCCTCTTTCTTAGACTATCAATAGGCATCGGGCATATCCAATGCTACTTTCATGAATCAAAATTTTTGGCACTCCTTAAGATGTACCTAAATATATAGAAGACTATTAAGTCCTGCTCAGTTAAGAGACTTGATGCTTCAATGGTTAAGCTGAAACACTATGACCTATTCAAATTGTAATTTGAATTACATATTTTTAGATCCATTTAAGTACATTACCTCTCTGACCAATGTATCAATTCAATCCTTGTGCTCCACACTTTCTTCTATGTGATGTTGTTCTCACTGTTCGTCGGTGTTTGAAAAATTCCTTAGCTCTCCCTTCAACTTGTTTGATTAGGACTACATGAAGTTGTTCTTCATCAGTTTCTCTTTAGCATCCACTTTTTCTTCACTCCCTTAATCCCATTCACAAATGAATTATGCTTGTCTCTTATATAGACATAATATTCATTGTTTCTTTGATAATGATTCTTGGCGTGATAAACAATCTATCCAATTTGATTTAAAGAATAAATCCTAATTCATCTTGTAGATATCTTCTTGCCAACTGTACAAATCAGCTTTAAATCAATCACTTATCTCTGGTCGAATAAAACAAAGTAGACAATTAGTTAAGTCTATATTTAGCTCTGCTAGCTAGATATTTTGTCATTTTCTGAACTCTCTATTTTGTCGGTCACCACTTTAGTTATTCATTGGTGATAACTGACTGTTCTGTCGGTGAGACTCTAGCTAGCTTCGTGATCTCCATCCGTCGGGTATCATTGGAATTTCACTCGTCAGGCAACCTTCTGACTTCTCTCATCGGGTATTATGTAGTTTTTCTTCGTCGGACAACACTATGCTTCTGATTGTCGGGTATCACTTTGATTTTTCTTCTTTTCTTTGTCCGACGGTGTGCACTCTGTCGGTGTTGTTTGTCACTTAGTAAAAAATTGACTTTTATATATTATTGAAAGCATAACTTTGGTTCCTTTGGTTACTTTGGTTCACTTAATCAATTACATGTCATCAAAATCAATCCTAGACTACATGTATTTTTCAATTACTGGATAGTCTCAGAAAACAATCTACAATCAGAAAAATTTCACGCATTCCAAGACAAATTTGACAAAATTTACAAAAACTGACAAAACATTCGAGGCTCACTTTTAGTCTGTCCTGGCTCACATTTGGTTGTGCAAGGTCACATTTAGGATCCTGGCTTGCTTTTGTTCATTTCTACATCATATCCAGGGACAAAGGTGGCATTTTGGATATCAAAACTCGCACTTGTTTCATCATAAGCTCACATCTGGTATTTCCTAACTCGCATTAAGAGTGTCACATCTGGGATAGTGGGAACTTGCATAATTTTCTCTCATAGAAATTCAATATTTTTGGGTACCCTTTTGGCTCCTTAGTCTAGTCTTGTTTCTTTTTCTGGTCTCTTTGTTGTTGTTTCAAAACTTTTGCACAAGTCTACCTTGCATGTCATTTTGGTCTCTCACAATTGGTCTCAAACTGTGTGGTCTTCTCATTAACCAAAAACTTGTGATTCCTAGCTCACTATCAGGGCATTCTAACCCTTTGACACTGGAGTCATCCACTTTCACCATACACAAACAAACTTTCACAACTTGGACACACTTACTTGGACAATTTGAGACTTCACTTGACGTTATTGGGAAACTTTGGACATAGTTGAGATTCAACTTCATGGTTAACACAAGATGCAACAAGTATCTTGCTAAATAATTGGAAGTAATTCCTATATCACTACAATTTTAACAAGGAGAAACATCTCATAATCCCTTAATTGAGACATAGTCACTGACAATGGATGCTTCTAAGAATGAGTGGAGTAAATCTTTTGAAGAATACAACAATGACTAAAACCAACAACAAGAAGATAGCAGTGGTGTTCAAAACAAAAACACATCAACCATCCTTTCTTTGACTCAGATGGTGATGGAGACGTACCTGAGGAAGACTAAAATAGACTCAGACAAAGTAGAAAGTTCCAAAGGACATTGGAAAAGATTATTGGTGAAGATAAGGAAAAATAATTTATATATCTAGTATCCCTGGGAGTCAAGCTCCCTAAAGATTATGATGTTGAGAAACTAAAGGAAAAAGAGATATCAACCCCTATCTCTATTCTCACCAAACAAATGACCTTGATGCAAGTAGAACTTGCAACTCTCAAACAAGAAAAGATCAAACACACAAAAAAATACTCTTTGGACCATATTTGTCCATTTCCTTTTGACAAGAGTATCAATATTGTTCTATTTCCTCCCAACATGGCAAGGCCAAAATATGATAAGTATATGGGAGAGACTGATCCACATGAACATGTGAGAGAGTTTTTTTCTCTAAGCATAGAGTACATACATGAACCTACATACCTAATGAGGCTATTTTTGGGAAGTCTTGGAAAAAATGCTATGGAGTGGTTCTCCAAAATCACACCTAAGGTAAAATCTTTTGAGGAGTTGATTCAACGATTTATCCAACATTACTCCTACAATATACAACATGATGTAACCATGATGGACTTGTGTAACAAAAAGCCAAGAATTGGTGAATCCTTTACACACTTTTTACAAAGGTAGAGGAAAATATTTGCAAGGTATTCAAGAGCTATTCCCGAATCATAGAAGATGGAAATCTTTATTGATAACTTGATACCTAAATTAAACTATGCATTGCAAATGCAGGATTCACCGAGCTTTGATAGGATGATAAAAAATGCCATCTATATTGAAGAGGTAATGGTTAAGAAAGGAGAAATCACTCTCCAAAGTGATAAAAAATATACCAAATCCAACAACAATCCTAAATGGTGGAAACAAAACAAGAATGTTGTTGACAATGGAGTGGTAGATGCATCTAATGCTAATCCTAAACTAGCAGTGTTCAATCTAACGAATAGCATGAAAGCAAGTAAATATGCCAAGGTAACAACCACAATACCTAAAGAAAATAATGAGAACAACAAGAGTCCACCATGGACTTCTAAACCTGAATGAACATTCACTCCTTTGGGAGAACCTCTTGAGACAATTTTGAAAACACTCTTGGACAACAAAGTTCTTACAATCCCAGATTCAAAACCATGGGAAATACAAGTCAAAACAAGATGGTGGGATGACAATTCTTATTGTGTCTTTCACAAAACAAGGGACATAAGACTAATAATTGTCTTAAAATCAAACATTTTATACAAGACCTTATTGAAGGAGGCAAGATCAAAGTGGAAGGACACACCACTAATGAAGACCATATTGCATTTATCAAACCATGGAGTGAATTACGCCTACTCCAATAACGATAATGTGATCCACATGTTGGACATTAAAACCGAATCAATCAATGTGATCACTATTAAGGGTGCTAAAGATGCCTCAATAGAATCAAATGCGGTGACTCACGGTTAAGCACAAGTCATGATCAAAGGAGCCCAATCCTCATCCAAACAAGCAACCTCTTCTAAAGTACTTGTTATCACAATTCCAAAACCAGCAACAACAAGGCAAACATTTACCATACCTTCAACAAAATATAACTTGGTGGATCAATTGCAATGAACCTCTGCTCAAATTTCCATATTTGAGTTACTAAAAATCTCCTCAGTGCATAGAGAAATTCTCTAACAAGCCTTAAATTCTACAAATGTTCCCAAGACATTGATGTAGACAAGTTTTAGGAAATGGTAAATCATATATCAGCACCACATTACCTCTCTTTTTCAGAAGAAGATGATAAATCCTTGACACATCTGCATAACCAACCCCAACATATTGAAGTCCTGATTCACAAATCCTATATCAGACATGTATTGATAGATGGAGGTGTAGGGTTGAACATATGTACTCTCAATCTAATAAATAATTTGGGTCTTTTAGAACAAACCATTGATCTAAGAAGAAAGATCATTATCAAATCTTATGATGAAGAAGAAAGATCATCTAAAGGCCTCATTGTTCTACCAATTAGAATAGGACCATTTGAAAGAAATGTGATATGTCAAGTTCTCAATCTACCATTGGCCTAAAACATACTAATAGTAAGACCTTGGATCCATGAAATGCAGGCAGTACCATCTACTTACCACTAGTGTATCAAATTCCCACATAATGGGGTGGAAGTAACAATTCCTGCTGATTCCAGTTATACTTGCAACAACGTTAAAGAAGACAGTATGGTCCCTCATAACAAGGAAGTTCCAAAATAAATTGTACCTAAAAATACTAATGGTTATGAAAAGCTTTGGAAAGACCTTAAAACTTGAAGAAACTAGTATGGGAGAATACAAGCTAGACATCACCCCATCATTGAAAAAACTTCCAATGTCTCAAAGATCTTATGAAAAACCTTCCCCATCTTTCACGCCCACTACATCTAAAGAGTCAAAAATTCACAAAGAAACTGGTATGGTTAAAGAATCTACCTTCCAAGAGGATGAAAAAGAAGAAAAATTATTCTTGGCTTAGCTTTACAAGGGAGAACCAAAAAAAATGAGGTAAAACATGTAGAAATAACCCCAGAAAAGTATGGTAAAGGATATGACCTTCTCAAACAAATGGGATAAAAGGTTAAAGGACCTCTAGGAGACAAATGAAAGGGACTTTTTGAACCTATACACATGGAATTCAGAAACACCAAAGATAAAATAGGACTAGGTTTCAATAATAAAACTGAAAACCCTACTTCAAGAGATGGTCTAATCTTTGATGAAGGAAGTGATGAAGAAGAAGAAACAAAAATAGAATAGTGGACCTATGAGATATTATTGCATATTGATATAGAGTATCCTGATTATCAAGGAGAAAGATATGTACCTAGCTTTAAGACACCACAAGACACTCATGTTCCTTTTTTGACACAAGCTACTATTCAAGAAGTAGAGGAAAAAATAGAAGACACTCCAGAAGTGCCATTGATAGAAACAACTACTGAAGAAACACCCCAACAATAAGATTTACATCCTAATTGGGGAATGTTGGTCATAATTTCACATGTCCTATATTTACCACACTTTTATCTATAAGTGGCTAATAGGGTACATCAGGTAACTATTGTTGAGTTTCTAAACATATCCAATGATGAAATAATTGACTCACATGATTGTGAATGGTATATCCTAGCTGATGCTACCATGGACATTGAAGTAGATGTATTTCATAAATTAGCACCTATATTTCAAAGAGGAGAGAGTTCTAACACTTCCCCTAACATGACTCTTGTTCCAAAATCAGATGAGATACCATTGCCTAGAATTCTTTATGAAGAAACTGGTGTTTTACTAGGTCTAGAGGACATTATGAGACTATAAGCAATGATTTCCATTTTTCTAAGAGAAGAAGAAAGCTCAACTGATGAGTTGCTAGAGTTAGGTCCACATATTACTAAAAATGACCCTATTAATGAAGGTTTAACTCTTGATGATCTAAACACTATAGAAATTGACCTAACAAAACATGTCTTGTTAGTTAATAGTTTTGACGATGACCCGATGTTGTCCTTACCTAACTCTGATTCGTTATCCTTGATAAACCCTTACCTAATTGATTGGACTAATTCAGATCCTACTCCTATCATGAGCTTCCCTAATGACTACACTTTGGCCTATTATCTAAATACTTGTGAACCTTATCCTTCTTCCACCAATGCAAGGAGCATGAACATGTCAAAAGAGGATATCAAGTTTCTTAGGCACAAATTGAAAAATAAAAAGAAGAAAAGAACTGATGGTGAAAACCACGTAGGGGAAATATTGAATTCTTAAAAAAAGTAAAAAAAGATGTATTTTATGGTGAAAACCTCTCAAAGGCACCAAAATATGAGATTCTTGATATCCTCCCTAAGCACTTTCAAGAAAGATCTTCAGTTTTGATAGAATCAACACAACTAGTCAACTTGGGAACAACCGAAGCTCCTGAAATTGTTCACATGGCACAATCCTTATCAGAAGAGGAGAAAATACAATTCACAGAGTACCTAAAAGAGAAAAAAATTAATTTTGCATGGTCTTATACTAATATGCCTGGAATTGATCCTAAGTTAATAATGATTCATTTTTCTATAGCTCCTAGGATCAAACCTATGAAACAAAAATTAAGGAAGATGCATCCACATGTTGCATTACTAGTAAAAGAAAAGCTAGAAAAACTATTGAAGGCTAGATTCAGAAGAGTCATCGCTTATGCATGATGGATTTCTAATGTGGTACTAGTATCTAAAATAGATAAATCTATCAGGATCTGTACTGACTTTATGGACTTAAAAAAAGTATGTCCTAAATATTATTTTCCACTACCAAACATTGATATGATTATAGATCTAACAACAGGATATCAAATGTACTCACCCATGGATGGATTTTCAGGCTCTAACTAGATTAAGATTGCTCCTAAGGATCAAGAGAAAAAATCATTCACATGCACATGGGGAACATTTTTCTGGAATGTCATGCCATTTGGTTTGAAGAATGCTGGTGCTACATACCAAAGAGCTATGACAACCATCTTCCATGATATGATACACAAGAACATGGAGGACTATGTGGACGATACCTTAGCCAAGTAAAATACAAGGGATACTCATATTAAAGACCTTAGAAAGATACTAGATTGCATGGAACAATTTCAACTCAGACTCAATCCAAAGAAATGTGCCTTTGGAGTCCAATAAGGAAAAATCCTAGGGTTTATAGTATCAGAAAAAGGGATTAAGGTAGACCCTGCAAAGGTAAAATTTATACTAGAGATGTCAACTCCTCACAACATCAGTCAAATGAGGACCCTTCAAGGAAGACTTCAGTCCATTAGGAGATTTATTTCACACCTAGTCGACAAAGTACAACCTTTTACTAAACTACTACATAAAGGTGTTACATTTGAATGGGACAAACATTATGAAAAAAACTTCAAAGAATTAAAAGATTACCTGGCTACCCCTCCCATTCTAATGGCACCTATTCATGGAAAGCCATTACTCCTATATATCTCAGCTACAGCTACATCTTTGGTAGTACTTCTGGCACAAGAAGATGAAACTAAAAAGGAAAGGGCAATCTATTATATTAGCATGACCCTTGTATCTTATGAACTCAATTATAGTATATTTGAAAAATCTTTCTTAGAAGTTGTCTTCACATCAAAAAAATTGAGACACTATATGTTGTCGCATACAGTAAAGCTTATTGCAAAGATAGATCGTCTCAAGTATGTCTTAAACAAAACAACATTAACAGCAAGGTTAGCAAAGTGGGTTGTGATTCTAAGAAAATTTGATATTAAATATGTGGATAGAAGGGCTATCAAAGGACAAGTTCTAGCAGATCAATTAGCTGATTCACCACTCCAAGATGATGAACCTTTGAGAATTGAGTTCCCTGATGAAACAATTATGCATCTAACTGAGTATCCATGGAAAATGTACATTGATGGTTCTTTCACACAACAAGGCTCTGGAGTAGGGGTTCTATTCATAACTCCTCAAGGCTACAAAATACCCAAGCCCTAGAAATTGATGTTTCCATGCACAAATAAAAATTTTAAATATGAAGCATTGGTAAATGGTCTTAAACTTTCTATAAAATGGAAGATTGTAGAGTTACATGTGTATGGTGACTCCCAGCTCATTATCAATCAAGTAAATGGAGATCATTAGACCAAAGATGAGAATTTGATTCCCTACAAACAACTGGTTGATGATTTGAAGAAGTAATTTGTCTTCATTACATTCCAACAACTTCCCAGAATAGAAAATAAGGTTGCAGATGCTATGGCTACATTGGCATCCATGTTACAACTAGAGGAGCATCAATTCTGCTATGACTTCTTGCTTGCAAAATTATCCTATCTAGCCTTTGATATACCCAAATACCAAGTAATTTGTGCTTTGAACACCCAAGATCCATCTTGGTATGCTAAAATAATTGCTTACCTAACTGACCAAACTATACCCCATGGCCTATCCAGAAATGAAAAAATAGCCTTAATTTAGACATCATCGTGTTATGTCCTCATTACTAATAAATTATATAGATGAGGTCTTGATGGTATGCTTCTTAGGTGTTTAGAACAAGATGAGTCAGAATGCACATTAAGAGAGTTCCACGAAGGTGTATGTGTATATCACTCAAATGGATTTTCATTAGCTAAGAAACTGCTAAGAGCTGATTACTATTGGCCTACGATGGAAAAAGATGTTGTTCTATTCTCAAAAACATGTCATCAATGCCAAACACATGGAAATATAATCCATGCTCCTGCTAGAGAAATCATACCACTCATAACACATTGGTCATTTCAGGAATGGGCCTCTGATTTGGTTGGACAAATATATCCTAATTCTTCAAGTGGACACAAATACAACATTATAGCCACTAAGTATTTCATGAAGTGGGTTGAAGTCATGTTGTTGATCAAATCCACTGGCAAATAGGTGGCTATGTTTATCTTGAACTACATTATTTGTAGATATGGGATACACTCTTCAATTGTAACAAATAATAGGGGCCAATTTAAAAACCATGACATTGAAGACCTTTGTACACAATTTCCCATTAATCAACATTGTTCCTCAATCTATTATCAACAAGGAAATGGATAGGCTGAGGCATCTAACAAGAACATTCTAAAAATCCTACATAGAACTCTGAGTAAGTCTGGTAGAGACTACCATTTACAATTAAATCTGGCACTTTCGACCTAAAGAACAAGCATCAAAACATGAACTGGAGCCACGCCATTTTCCCTAGTCTATGGCGCTGAAGCAGTATTACCTATTGATGTTGAAATCCCATCTTTGTAGGTATCTTTAGAAGGTCTTGTTACTGACGAACAATACTACATTGATAGGGTAAATTATTTAGACTTGATGAGCACAGGCAACAAGTGTTTGATCATCTGAAAGTGTACCAAAAGCACATGTCAAAAGGGTACAATAAAAATGTCAAACCATGACTCTTTCAAGCGGGGGATCTTGTTCTAAAAGAGAACCCTAAAAACCAGCCTAACAAAGAACAGAAAGGAAAGTTTGAACCAAACTAGCTGGGACCTTATGTCATTACTACAACTTTTGGGACTAGAGCTTATCAGTTAGAAACACCTGAGGGAGATTTTATTCATGATCCCATTATTACTCTATATTTGAAGCGGTTCTATTCTTTATGACTGGCTAGCAGAGCCTATGTAGTGAAAATATCAGAAAATACCAAAAAAAAATTAGAAAAATTGATCCTAAAGAAATCCAAAAAAGTGGAAAAAGTCCTGAAAAAGGGGTATCCTTGGTGAAAACCTGACAAACAGGCACTTTGATACTAAAAAAAATAATAATTAATAAATTAAAAATAGAAAAAAATTTGAAAAAGGGAAAAAGTGCCTTAATGAAAACCTTTGCAAAAATGCATCTTGGAAGCAAAAATAGAATAGTTTTGCCGAGTCTTGAAAACCTGGAAAACAGGTGTCATTCGAACTCTATGCTCTATCTATTAATGCACTAACGATACTAAACCTTCATACTTGCACCTGTGCTATTTGGTGACTTTGATTCCTTAGAAATGTCCCATCCTTGCTTGGGATTTGTCTACATTTACATCTTAGGAATAGTCATTCTGCACTGGGGGCATATTTTCTAGCATGGTATGTTCACGTCTACTAGGTTGTCCTAAGCATCTTGTCTAGAATGGTTCACCTCTCAAAAAAATATTTCTCAATACTTGAACTCAAATGTCACTATCACAAAAAAAGGTGTTTCTTCAACACCACCTACCTGTAACAGAAATCAAACAAGTGTTTCTCAACACTTTAAACAAAACTGAACTAGTGTTTCTCAACACTTTAATCAACTAGTGTTTCTAAACACTACATTGGATTGCAATTGCTGACATAGTTAATCTCACATATACTCAGACATGAAAACATATTGCTTAAATTCCAAATTTTGATTGATGAATCAACAGTATTTCTCAATACTACTTAAACACATAGTTTGATCTTGGTTTGGTTATGATTCTTTTATGTTCCCATGATGTTTCATACTAGGGGCATCTAAGCGATTATAAATTTTCTTTGATTGATTCTTAATTGGTGATTATTATGTCTTCTGAGTAACTCCATGACATCTATTTAAAGACAAAGAGTCGCAAGGATAGGGGGCATAACATTTTCTTGGTTTTATGCATATGGTGATTGTTCCAAATGATCCTATAAATTTCACCTAACTTGCATGTTTATGGTAAGAGATACCAACATAAGTGGATAGCTGCATATATCTCGATCCTTACTATGTGTAAACTATGGTGAGGTTGAAACAATTTTCTTGCCTATTTTCTAAATAAGATTTTCACTAAGGTGTATGCTAAATAATGTACCCAAGGATATGAATTTTCAAGGTCATTACGGGTCACATATCTTACATTACAATTGACCAGAAACTAATTCTAAACATTAAAAAGAGATAACTAACTTGTCATCTTGGCTTCTATGCCTTGATGTCTAAGTTTATTTCTAACATTGCATCCAATACACATATTATTCATACTTTCATGATACCAGTGGGTATTAGTGACAGTTGTACTATAAGGTGATGTCTGTTACAACAAACGCCCAATGATGATAAAATGCTACAATGTATACAAAATTAGTGACAGCCCTAGGAGTCTGCATGTAGATGCATTCAGAGATTGCATGATTCATTTTAAAAAGAACAACATAAAAAGGACTTGAGCTTAAAATAAATTCTAGATTCATACAAAATCCAAGGTAATTACATACATCAATATAACTGATATTAATGTCGTTGCATATCCATGACATACATTCTGCATTCATAAATGAGAAAGATAAAAAGAAAAAATAAAAGCATTCAAGCACTGCGTTTAATTTTACATCCTAAGTGCATCCATACATTTATTTGCATAAAGAAAATCTCAAAAACATTCATTTGCATATTCACTTAGTATCATTTGAAACACATTCATATTATTAATAAATCAAATGAGCATAAATGATGTCATCACATATCTAATCTAACTCATCAAGAGACCAAGACAAACATAATCACATGTGCATAAAAAATCTAAACATCTATCAAAGCATGAGAACCCATGAACATATCAAAACTCAAGATCAAATGTCTCAGATATATCAGATAAGGATCAGATATAAAACATGGAACTGCCTAAAAAAGAGTATTAGAGTATCCAGTGAATCCAATATACATGTATAAATGTCATCGTACAAAACAATGATTTCAGAAGGATCCAGATATACAATATAATCTCAAACATATGACCATATGTAGTATCAAGACTGACTACCACCCTCTCCCTGATCTAGAGGAGGAGAACGAGGTGGAACAAATGGAGCAGATGGTGGCATGGCCTCCTCAGACTACTGAGCTAGGCGTGAAAAATAAAGTGCTCTCTGACCGTGTGGAACCGCAGGATGATATAAAACAAATTAGTAAGTTGCTCGATGTCCTTGGTTTGTAGCTATTAGAGCCTGAGTGTCTCTCTACCCTAAGGATATCACCCTACCTGTCCCTCTCTTCTCTAAGCCTCTCAAGCTTTGTATCTCTATCTGTAAGTATAGCCTCTAAAGTCATAATTCATGCTCTAATTTTATCTAGCTCATGCTCACACTGAGACAGTGCATCTCCATCTCTGCAAGAAGAATCTCTTCTTGTCTCTCATCTAGAGGACCTGTCCTATGTCCTGTCTAGCTGAGCATCCTACTAAAGATGCTTCTATCTCTGCTAATCTCTGATCAAGAGTGGACCTGGATCCCACTGGGGATAACCAAATCTGAATCGATTTCACCTCCCACTGCCACTGGCACTCTCTCCAACACCCACCACACCTCCATCCCTATCATAAGCATTATCTTGATCATCCAGACCATATCCCCTATTAGGGGAAGGGAACCTAACATCTATCCCATGTCTCCTGCCATATTTTCCTCCATCTCTCCATACAACTTCTCTCTCTCTGTTCTCCCCCTCTCCCTCGGATAGGACGATCATTAGTGGGATCATAATCCAGTGGATCCTCAATACATGGAATAGCCTCATCCGAAATTGTGAATTATGGAAATGGATACTGAAGCATTTGAGCATGTAAACCATCAGAACATCTAGCATCTACTACATCTTTTCTTTAAGTGTATACTGAAGGGTTTTGATATATATGCCCGAAGACATAGTTCTTACATATTTAAACAAGTATAACCATGATGCATATTTCTTATGCTAGTTTGGAATTATTTCATCATATTATGGAACTGATATAAAGTAATAGCTTAGTGTTTAATGTAGTTCCATACTTAATTTCTCTACTTAGGTGGGTTTAGTGATGTCATTGGATCCATTGGATGGGGTGTCACCATTTTCATTGCTCATTTCAGCTTCATCATTGCTTGAATATTTTCTCCATATCTTGTCTCTAGCCTTCTGGATATCTTCAATGGTGTTTCCATTGGGATATGTGCTTGTCTTTGTCATTTGGTCTCTGTAGTCCTTTTTGAGACGACCAAATTTATGACAATGCAAGCATGCCATTTCGGGGTTAGTCCAGCCTCTAGAATTTCTAATCCATAGTTTCATACAGTTTGCAAAAATGTGAGCACATCTTCCACATGCTGTGCAATTTTTCCAAGTATTGTAGTCCCAAACATACAGATTACCGACATTCTTTGGTTGATATGGATTTTCTTGACTTTTAGGCTTCCATGCTTGCTTTCTCTTTTTCCAGAAATCAAGACTTGTGTGCCCATTCATTTTGCAAGTAGGGCAGTATTTGTGCATGTAGGTTTCCTTCTTTGGTTGATCCATCTTAGACTTACATTCATAACTTTAATGTCCTTTCTTGTTACATTTATAAAAAAATCCTATGAAAGAAGATGTAGATTTAGGAATACCTTTTATTTTGCCTCTGTATACATTTGATCTGTGACCTTTCTTTCCACGGTGTTTGCATGTAAGCTTTCTTGGTCTTGGATTTTCATAGACATTCTTTGAACTGGGTTGATTTGATGATTCTTCATTTTTGGTAAAGCCTAGACGGTTGCTGTTGTTAACTCTTCATTGTCCTTCTATAAAATCATCCATTCTTTTATTTCTCTCTTTAGCCTTTCTGATAACTTCATTATGTTGTTTTTGAATTCTAACCTCATGCTTTATTTTTTCATTTTCTTCTCTTAGTTCACCGATAATCTATATTCTTTCAATGAGTTCAACATTCATTCTATTTGATTCTTAACTCATAAGAATAATCTGATTTGTGAGCTCATCGTGATGCTCAGCATGTCTTTGAATTTCTAACTCCTTTTCTTGTAGTTTCTTTGTAATCTTCCTCCTATCATCAGTGGCTAGTGTTCTTTTTGTTTCAACTTCTCTAGCAGAACTCATCACATCAATCATTCTTACCATCTGGGTCTCTTGACCGATTTACAACATCTTTATTTTCTCTATCAGATATTGATTGATCTCCTTTAGATTTGTGATTTTCTCTTCTAATGTATCTGATGCTTTGCTTGTATTTGATCCTGAGGACTCAAAGAAATCTAAAATCTCTTCCTCTCGATAATCCTTTTCATTGCTCTGATTTTCCATTCCTTTTCTTTCATCAAGCAGCTCTCTCATCTTAATTCTGTCTTCTTTATACTGTTCATAGAACATTTGTATCTCAAGATTTTTATTGTCAATATTTTTATCAAGTTTGTACTTCTCCATTGTATGATATTTTCTCTTAATCCTTTGAGCTTTACAAGAAGAGACTTGGCTCTGATACCAATTGTTCAGTTTAATGGGAAGTAGTACTAAGAGGGCAGGGGTGAATCAGTACCTCTAAAACTTTTTTTAAATCCTTTAATAAATTAACCTTTGTAATCAATTGCATATCCATTCAATCTGATCTACACTATCTTTGTGTGAGTTATATCAATTCATAACATTAATAAACATGTGAGTCATTCATAGAAACATTCATGAACATAATTGACACATAACACAAGATATGATATAGCAAAAAACTCCTGTTAGGAAGTAAAAACTGCGGTGGGGATAACACCCACAAAACTTCACTATCTACAAAATGGAAGGGGCAGGTTAAGGCCTAAAATTTTGATCGCGTCTGATGATCTACTTAGGAGTATCGGTGGAGACTTGTTAAAGTCTACTTTTTTAAGAACTTTTAGCAACACTATCAATTGTGCACTCGGTTAAGAGATTTGATATTGGACTGTTAAATACACCTTTCTTCAAAGGAATTTTTACACTTTGCTCCACTTGTTGGAATGATAGAAAATTACAAATTGACTTGGTAAATGAAATCTCCTATTTTTGATATAGATCCTATGTAGTTCACATAAAAATAATATCACCTTAGCAATGATTGAACAATAGCTCTGATTATTGGTTTCCTCTGTTCTTGGTTCTGCTAACCAAATTGTCCTTTTTCTATTCTGGTTCTTGAAACTATCAATTCAATCCATAGATGTGTTCATTCTGTTCTCCTGTCTCTTTCACACACATTCTAATGAATGATTACATCATCTATTTATAGATGGATTGACTTCATCGAGTTGTGTTAAAAACAATGTTAACTCTAAGATTAGGTTTACAACTTACACCTAGATCTCCTAGTCTATGTGTTTTAAATCAGTTAGATTGATTAAAATACTTAAATTAATTTTTCTTGTCCCTAAAGAAATGGATTTAAAACAATTAAATAGCCTAAAAATAGAATACCCTTTCTTTATCTGACATGGAAGTCAGATCCACTTTTTGCGGGCTGCAACTGACTTTCATTTCTGTCTTTCGGTCATGCTTGACTATCCTTCGATTTTTACTGTTGGTTGCACTATATATGTTTTTTCGGTTTGCACTGTAACTTCCATTTCGAGTTCCTCTATTGAGTTCCACTCTATATTTCTACATTGCAATTTTTGGTGTACATACTACCTTTTGTCATCAGTTCTCTCTATACTTAGTCATTTTTGGTGATCTTCTAATCTGATCTTCATTTTTCCCTTTACTGTCTTTCAGTGTAAGCTTACCAAAAGTGTTGTTTGAATACTAATGACAAATTAATGTCATCACAATGACTTATTAAAGTGTTGTGTTGCAGCTAATAGGTACACAAAATAACACACACAGATATAACATATAAAATTGTAAAGAAAGGAACTCAATTGGATCTGTCAGAACTTCTACTAAACCAATTAGAGGAAAACTTGAGAACAATCAGAAATGCAAAGACAAATACATGTATGTTTGGCTCACTTATCATGTGCATTTTATTTTACTTCCAAGAATCATTTACATCAGTAGGATATGTAAAATGGGATACCACTAGACCAGCCACCATACAGATCAGTGAATACATAACATCACTGGGAGACAAATTTGAAACAATTATGGATGAGTACTTTACTAGATTCAAGGACAGAATGCAGAAAAGAGTGAGGATCCCTAAACAACATATTGATAAATTCAAGAATGATATATGTTTCATGGTTGACACCTACCAAACATACATCAATCCTGTTGTACCAAGGATATCATGGTTACAACCTTTGGAAAATGAGGTAAATATTGAGCAAGCATCCAATGCAATCGATCCATTGATAAATGAACCCTTAGATAAAACACAACCAAAGTTCAACACTTATGAGGAGGCCAAATCAAGAATCAAAACTGACTTGGGTGTAAAGAAAATACATAGAAAGAAAGATAAAATGGTTAAGAATTTGAAGAAAATGTTGTCGGTCACAGAGGAAGAAACTGAGGGATAGTCACCCATCGATGAGGCCAAGCATGAAAGTGACTCTAAATCTACAGAGTCAGATACTCCATTGCCAACACCAACTAAGAAGCCAAGAACCACAACTTCTTTAAGGAAAAGAAGCCAGACAGCTAAGGACACAAGTCTTTCACCCTTGAAGAAAGGAAAAGTAAGAACCTACAAGAGGAAACTGACAATACAGAAAAGAGGGCCAACAAAGAAAACAAAGTTCATTAGAACCATAGAAGATATTGAGGACATAGAACAAGATGAAGGTGTTCAAGAGGAAGAGAAAAAGAAACCTGAAATAGTTGATAAAATATGTGCCTCAATTATCAAAATAGGTAATGCAAATAGTAAGAAGTTCAAGCAATGGTTAATATTGGATCCCTTGGATCAAAATAAAATTGAGGATGCAATCAATGAAATGATGTCCATACAAAAATACCTCCCAACACAACTGGCAGACAAAATTCCCAAAGAACTTCAAGATAGACTATCAGCAAGATGGACTTTTGCCTTGCACTCTAAGAAAGAAATCAGGGAAAGAGCCCTAGTATCAGTCATGCCTCCCAAATCCAAAAAAGAGGAAATCAAAGAAAGGATGAAGGCTCATTCCAAAAGGTTCTCGCCAAAGATGAGAGCCTACCAAGTGCTAAAAGGATGTCTACTAGAGTTCAACTGAAAAAGTGAAGCCGAATGGAGGAAAATACTTGATATTCCTAAAAAGGATAGAAGTCGCGAGCCACAAAGAGCTCTAACCGAGAATCAGGAAATCAAGAATGATCAATCTACTGAGAGCACATAACCAATCATCATCAGAGATGTTGAATTGGACAAGAAAGATCTGGACACCAAAGGAAACAAAGATATGGATTTTGCAGATGAGATATGGTTGGACACCACTATGGACAATATTGTGGACAACACAGTCATTGACATAACCGATGATCCAGCAGAAGAAATACAAAAAGATGAAGATGTCACTGTTATCAAGGACAAAATCAATAGACATGAAACAAAATTTGACACTTCACAGGTGAACATATCAAGAAACATGCCAATATTGATGCAAGCCATCAATATGCTTCTATAAAATTACAAATCACCTAACAAAGAGTCAAGAAACCTGAAGAAACTCATCAGTGTTTCAGCTACAATATGAGTGTTTTTTATGACATTCAAGTGAAACTAAGAAGAAGAAGAAGAAGAAGAAGAAGAAGAAGAAGAAGAAGAAGAAGAAGAAGAAGAAGAAGAAGAAGAAGAAGCAGAAGAAGAAGAAGAAGAAGAAGAAGAAGAAGAAGAAGAAGAAGAAGAAGAAGAAGAAGAGTACCCAAATGTGACCCAACTACACTTGACTATGAAGCACTAAATGAGTATGGTGAAATATGCTAGAGGAAGGAACTACAGGAGAAGCTGAGAAAGTTGCACCAAGACTCCATGGTACTAGAAATAACTAGGGACATCTTGCACCATATTGTACCTGATGTTGATGTTGATAACAATAGACCTATCCTTGATCAACTATCCACTCTCACCAAGGCGATTACAATGCAAAACATTGATGCAGAAAAGGAAATAGAGGAGAGAGTAGAGCTGAAATATCAGCACAAACATATTGAAAAGATCAGCCAAGAAGTGGCAGTAAACAAGGTAAATATATCAGAATTAGTAAGTGAATTAGATCCACTAATTGTTGCAACTATTTCCTTGATACAAAAATTGAGCACACTTGACAAATTCACTAAGGAGCATAGTGATCAAATAGAAAAGTTAGATTATGATCTAGATACTCGTGTTAAAGGCTTAATTACCAAAGACAATGCAATAAAGTTGCATTATGAGAAAATTGTTGAGATAAAAAAGGTTAAGAGAGGAACTGTGGGAAGAAGAAACACAATTCAACGAAGAGGTCACCGAGCTCTAGGATCAACTTATACCAAATCTAACACTACTTCAACAACATATCAGTTCAACAAGACAACTGATAGCCACCCCCGAGATGTCTATAGCAGACAAAATCTACGATATGCATTCAAAGATCACACTCGAGCACATGGCTCTAGAAAACCGGAAGGACTAATGGGAGAAGATGATGGAGGACATGAAGTCCTCACACTCACATTTTTGATAAGTTATAAGGTATACACCTTTTCCCTTAATATAAAAAAGGGGGAAAATAATGATATGTACAGATAGGAAACTATAGAGTACTATAGAAAAACAACAAAAAAAGGGAGTATAATGAAATGATATAATATATACAATACAGGGTGAAAAATATCAAAGTATCATGTACACACACTTATACTATACCAACATAAGCATAGGGGGAGTCATGAAATGACTAAGGATTATATATATTGTACATACTTAACATTTTGTTAGTATTTTGCACATATCAGTTTTTGATACTAATGTCAAAGGGGGAGATTGATGACATTATTTTTCCATTAGTATGCAAAGAACACTTTCGGTAAACATACACCGAAAGATAGGACAAAGAGAAAACCAAAAATACAGATATCAGAGATCACCAAAAACTGCTAAGTACAAAGAAAACTAATGACATTGTTTTGTGTGTAAAAAAAAAATGCAAAGTGGAAAGGTGAAAGAGGAACTTGAGAGATAGTTCAAGCAAGGAAAATTGAGATATAGTCTATATGACTTTAGAGCATAACCGACCGACAAAAACTGAAAGTTAGTTGTGGCCCGCAAAAAGTGGATCTGACTTCCACGTTAGATAAATAGTCTTATTCTATTTATAGAGTCTTGATTTGTTTTTAAAAACATTTGTTTAGGAACAAGAAACATTAATGTAAGTGTTTTAATTAGTCTAACTGATTTAAAACACAGACTAGGAGATCAAGGTCAAGTTGTAAACCTGTGATCTTAGAGTTAATATTGTTTTACGTGAAACTTGATTAGGTCAATCTATCTTATAAATAGATGTTTTTAATCATTCATTATGCATTATGTGATTGTGGATAAGAGGATGAATGAATCCTATGAGCACATCTATGGATCAGACTAAGAGTTTCAAGAACCATAACAGCAAAAGGTGAATTTGGTTATCAAGAACCAAGAAGAGAGGCTACCGAGCATTAGAGGTATTATTCAATCACATTAGGTGATATACTTATACATTTAATATTAAATGGATCTATAATCAGAAATAGGAGATTGCATACACCGGGTCAAATTTAATTTTCTTACATTCTAACAAGTGAAGCAAAGTGTAAAACTCCTTTCAGGGAAGGTGGAATTAACCATCCAATCGTAAATCTCTTAACCGAGTGAGACCTAAACAATGTTTCTATAGCTCTTAACAGAGTAGAATTTAATAGGTCTCCATAGATAGTCTTAACAGGGTAGATCATCAGAAGCGATCAAATTGGAAACCTTAACCGACCCCTTCCAATCTGCAGATAGTGAAGAATTTGTGGGTGCCATCCCAACCACATTTTTTACTTCCTAATAGGAGTTTTCTGCATTATCATATCTTGTGTTATGTGTCAATTACTTTCATGAATGTTTCTATCAATGTTCACATGTATGATTAAGTTTATGAATTGATAAATCTTACACCAAGATAGCATAGAATAGATGGTTGGAAAAAACAATTGATTACCTAAAGGATAAAGGTTAAAAGATACAAAAGTTTTAGAGGTACTGATTCATCCCTCCCCTCTCAGTACACACTTCCCTTTAATTCCAACATATTGGGGATTTTGTGATCAAGGAAACAGGTATTTTATTCCAAGTGAAATCAAAGAGGGGGAAATTCTGGAAGTCAGGAACCCCATTGAGAAACTAGAATCTTTGGGAAAGAAAAATTCAATATTAGGTAAGTTAAATATAACTTTTATTAGGTAAGGGAAGATATAGCAGTAGAATAATATAAGGAATCACTGGAAGTTATCCTAAAGAAAGTTGAAAAAATGAGTAGAGTAGTGAGTCAAGAGCTAGATAACATTAATATGGACTCTTTTGACTTAGTTAGGCCAAATCATATGGTTAGGACTAGGAAATCCATTGAGGAAGAGTCAAATGTAATTAGATCAGTGAAAGATTTCTCTCTAGAGAGTATTCAAGAGCAAAACAATGTAGGAGGATTAGATTCAGAAAAATTAGGGGTTAGTGGGAAGGAATTGCAGACTGATAATATGATAAGGGAGGTACTGAGAAATGTAGATTTGTCATAATTTGAATAGGATTATCTAGATCTCTTTAGCATGGTAGATAATAATTATAAGGAAGGCTCATCAATTAACCATATTAATAGTAATATCTCAGAAATTGAGGTCATTAACAAATTTATAGGTATTGAAATACATACAATGAATGAGAAGTGGAAAAGAAAAAGCTAATTGAGACATTGTAGTTAAGATTTCAGAAACAATGGAAAAAGAAGACCTAGATCCAAATAAAGAAAATAATTCTGAGAATTGATCCAGCTATCCAAAAAATTTACGATTGAGTATGTATGAAAAAGGGAAATATACTCGAGAGTGTGCCAAACAAACTAAAACAAGAGGAATAAAATATTTGAAGGAACCTAGAAATAAAGAGGGACAGACAATGGGTCAAGTTAAAATAAAAATGCTTCTAGATGCAGGGAAGGGGAAGTTCCTTCCCACTCAACCATGAAAGTCATAACATGTAATATTAGGGGCCTTAATGCCCCTAGCAAACAATGCCTGCTTAAAAGGCAAATTTTAATACTTAATTCAGATATAGTTATTATAAAAGAAACTAAGTTAGATAAGGATCGCTATAGCATACTTAAAAGGAAATTAGGCATGTGAGAGATCATGGGAGCTCCCTCGGTTGGAGCCTCAGGTGGGGTTGCAGTGTTATGGAATCCTATAAATTATATTTTTGATCCTTTAAATATTAATAATAATTGGATTGGTGGTAGAATTAAAATTACAAACAGTAACCTATGTTTCCTTCTTATAAATGTATATGGCCGAAAGTTTATTCATGGTAAAAGAGAAGTGTGGAGTGATATAGGAAATTTCATTAATATTCATGCTAATGAAAAAATTATAATGGGGGGAGATTTTAAATCTCTTCTAAATGAAAAAGACAAAATAGGATGCTCTAAGAAGATATCCCAAACCACTTTGGAATTTAAAAATTGGCTTGGTAATATGAATTCTATAAAAATAAAAATAGAAAATGGAGCTTATACCTGGTCTAATAAGAGGATAGATCTAAATTTTATTGAAGAAAAACTAGATAGGTTTTTCCTGATTGGAAATTTAGCAAACTTCAAATTTGATATGCAAGCTAATATTTTACCAACGTATGGCTCTGACCAGTATCCAATCCATTTGAACTGTATAAAGCCCAATATCCCTAAGAAAAACCCATTCAAGTTTGAGAAAATGTGGCTGATGGATGAAAATTGTTTAAAGACTATAGGAAAATGGTGGAAGGAAGCTATACTTTTACGGTTCCAAAATGTATGTTATAATGTTGAAACTAAAATTAATTAAAATAAAATTAATTAGCTGGAATAAAGAATATTTTGGTAATAGTTTTGAGAAAAAATAGATGTAGAAAAAAATATTAAGTTGTTCAATTAGAAAGTCTTTGCAAATGGTATGAATGAGGTAACCTTTAATAATGAAAAAGGACCTTCTTAAAAATTATGAGGAGATTTTAGATAAGGAGGAAACCTTTTGGAAAGAGAGATCTATGGAGACATGTTTAGCTGAGGGTTATAGGAATACAATATTCTTCCACAATAGTACAAAAGTTGGAAGAAACATTAACATATTTATGAAGATTAAGAAGTTGAATGGGGAGATACTAGAAAATCCAGAGGATATCTCAGGGGAAGCAGTAAATTACTTTGAAAAAGTCTTAAACAATTCAGAAGGGTCAAAGAGGGCAGGCCAATATGAATTTATAAGTAATATCTGTAGGACTGTTACAGAAAGCCAGAACAAAATTCTAACAGAAAAATTTTCTAAAGAAGAGGTAGAAAAATCCCTTAAGGATCTCCATGCAGATAAATCTCCTGTGTCAGATGGTTTCCCTACCCTTTTATTTCAAAAATGTTGGCCATTTATTGGTATAGAGGTAGTAGAAGTATTAGAAGGTATGAGAAATTTAGGGAATCTTTAGAAATAAATTAATAATACCTTTTTAGAATTAATTAAAAAAAAATCAAACCCAAAAAGCTTTGAGGATTTTAGGCCATCTCTCCAGGAAATACACTTTATAAGTTGTTAACTAAAACACTAGAAAATAGAAGTACTTCCAGAAGTAATCTCTAAAGAATAGACTAGTTTTGTACCTGGAAGGTCCATTTTGGATGGGGTTATAATAGCTCAGGAAGTTATCCATACTATTAAAAACATTAAAAAACCAAGTATGTTAGTGAAATTTGATATAAGGAAAGGATATGAAATTTTTTATTGGAGATTCCTATGTAAGTGCTTGGAGGCAGTTGGCTTCTCCAAAAGCTAGATAAATATGATCTTTCAATGTATTTTAGGATGAAAGAATGCTGATTTTGGTAAATGGTCCCCCGATAGGATTTTTTGAAATTTCCCAAGGAATGAGGCAAGGAGACCCTCTCTCTCCCTTTATTTTTATTTTAATGGTAGAGGCATTGGGAATATTGAAAACCATGGCTATGAGAAATGGAATTTTAAAAGGAATCACATGATTACATCTGAATTGGAACCTAGTACATACCAACAGTTTGTGGATGATAATCTAATCTTTGGTGAGGCTAGTTAAATAGAATTTAGGTTCTTCTCCACCATTCTCAATAATTATTCTACTGCATCAGATCAACAGATCAATAAGGAAAAATATGAGATCTTCTTTTTTAACAAATGAAAAGAAAATGAAGTAGCTATCTATAGGATTCTAAATTTTAAAGTAGGCTTCCTTCCATGTAAGTATTTAGAGCTCCCACTAGATAAAGGCAATAGAAAAACTAATCTTTGGAAAAATGTTCTTAACAACATAGATAATAAAATAGAAACATGGAAAGGAACATGGTTAACTATTACATGTAAAGCATTGATGGTCAAATATATTCTATCAACCAAACCAATCTATCAAATGATGTGTTTTAATTTACCAGAAGGTATAAAGAATAAGTTAATTAAGAAATTGACAAATGTTTTTTGGAAAGGAACAAAATATTAGTCTGGAATGACCTTGATTGCATTCAATTTGATATGTAAAAAGAAAGATGATGGGGAATTGGTTATCAAGGACATAAAAAAACAAAATATAACACTAGGGGAAAAACTAGTATGGAAAATGATAAAGGCTCCGGAATTAAAATGGGTAAAAATACTTAGATTTAAATATCAAGATGGTTGGGAGATCTTAGAATTTATAGACATATTACACTCTGTAAAGAATCAAGAGTATGGAATTTTATTAGTGATTGCAGAAATATAATTATGGAAGGTATCCAATGGGATATTTTGGATAGGAATAATGCATTTTTTTGGGATGATTCGTGGGGAGCCTTTTCCCCTCTAAGATTAGAGATAAACGATGATAGACCTATTAATCAAATTATATCCCGGAGGGGAAGGTATGTTAAGGAATATATATAATTCCACTTCAGTGACCCGTCTCTGTGGTGGAAGTGGAAAACTTTTGATAATCTTGGCCTTCACCAAGGTATTGCTATTAAAATTTTAGAGATTCTAAATGAAAGACCAATCAATCCTAGAAGGGATTAGATTCAATTATTTGGGAAAATGCTAATAATGGTGAGTATAATTCTAAAGTGGGATATGAAATCCTTCTAGACGAATCCTTGATTGCAACTACTTTACCTATTGATCTTCGTTAGAATAAGGATTGTATGCCAAAAGCATGAATGTTTGCATGGGAGGCCTTACAAAAGAGAATTTTGACTATGGAGCGGTTGAGGAAAATATGATATTATCATCTAGCTAAGTTTTGTCTATATGAAGAAGAAGGAAAAAGTATGGACCATTTACTAGTAGCATGTAATTTCTCCTACCGATATTGGAAGTGGTTATTAAAAAAGTTAAGATGACAATTGGCAATCCAAAATAACATTGTGGAGGTTTTTAATATGTATAGTAAAATATGGAGGATTTCCTCCTCTATGTTGATTTGGGAAATATGGAAGGAAAGAAATTGAGGTATCTTAAAAGAATCTAGGTTAGGTTTACATCAATTCTTTAACAAAGTGGAAGCTAGTATACTAGAAATAGTTAATTATAGGAATATGCTAGGTAGAACTGGTATGATTTTCTCTAGATATTATGATTATATTCATAACAAGTGGTATGGATTAAAGATACTTTCATTTCTAGGAAACAATAAATCAATTAGTGAGGAAAAATGCACAAATTGTATTTGAAATCATCCTAATTTTGGTTGGCAAACTTAATTTTGATGGAGCATCACATGTTAATCCTGGTAAACTAGGAGTAGGATGTTGTATCCACAATTGGGAAGGCTCTGGAGGATTGCTAGTAAATCAACTGATCTTGGGATAGAATCAAACAATAAAGTATAACTTTCTTCTCTCATAGAAGGCTTGTTATTATGTAAGAAACTAAACTTAGATAACATAGAAATTGAAGGGGACTCTTCTCTGTTTATAAATGCAGTAAGAAGTGGAAGAAAAAACAATTGGAGTCTCAATGGTTTGGTAGAAAGGGCTATGGAGATAATCACTACACCTTGAATCATATATATAGAGAAGGTAATAAAGATGTAGATGCCCTAGCTAATAAAGGGGATGATGGGATTTCAAAGGAATCTATAACTTCTAGTACCACAATAGATCTGGTTTAGAAATAGTAGAGACTAATTATTTCTCCTAAATAAAAAGATTAGGGTATAAATTGATCATAAATCAGGTGACTTTCATGAACTATTTTTAGATACTCTAAAATAATATGTTGTAATGAGGTTTTCATGATTCTAGAAGGCCTTACTTATTAGGTCTTCTTTTCAGATGAACTCTTAGTTAAGTGTATGAAGAAATCTTAACATAGATAATCTTTATTTAATGGGGAACCTTTTAAAAGATCAGACCTTCATAAATTCATTCATCTTACCTAAATTGTTTTGATTTGGGACAAAGAGAAATATCCTTTATGGGATTTTTCTGGGGTGCCCTCAAATTTTTCAGTAATAAGAATCTATTCAATTTCCAAGGAATGGTATCGTAGTTTCAAAATATGGGGACATAATAATATAGGGTAGGGTATTAGGTTTCTAAATGAAATCTCAGATTCTTCTTCTAAGAATTTTAGGAGCTAGACAATCTTAATATATACATCCTAGTATCAACGTTAGTTGATTTTAGTATTTCTGATAGGTTCCAAAGAATGATGTTCAATAGTAGAGACAACATAAGGGTATGTGTTTTAAAAGCTTTGTCAAAATTAATTATTATAGTAGATTAGATATTAAACTCAGCATCAAATCAACTTTAATAAGAAGAGATTTGAAAAAAACTTCTCTATTATTTATAGGTACATAAGAATCACCAATCATTTGGGTTAAATCTAGAAAATCTAATTTCAATAATTGATTTAAAAATTTACACTTGGGAGTATAGATAAGGATATTTTCAATAGTGACCTGTTAGATGATTACCTACACTAGCTAGTATCAAAGTATTTTCCTTAATTTCAATCCTTTAAATAATTTTTTTTCTATTTTATTGCAATAACACTCTCTTCTTCTTGCAGTTGATTCAATTTTAACGTGATTATCAATACGATAAAATGATTAGGGAATATATCCCTCGGAAGACAAAATATTAAAGGATACCATTTCCTTTTTATAATCTTCATAGATTACACCTCTGACACTACTTTCTTAAAAGGACTTAATAGCAGGAATGAGCTCGATCCATCGAGTATGTAAGTAGACAAAGATAGTGAGATTAGTAATTAATAGCTTTATTAAGGCATTTAGGTCTATGATAAAATGGATTTATAGTAAAATAGGGTAGAATAAATCCAACTATAATAGGGATTTACCAAATTAAGATTCTTCTAGATTTTGGTAGTATATGCGATGTTTAGATTACAACCTTCTCTAATCATTCCCTGCCATTATGATTAATTAAAAGTTGTTTCATATCAAAAATATAGAATGAGAGAGGAGATGGGCCCTAAAAGCAACATATAATTTAATGATCAGTAAATCACATACAGATTGGTAGACTTGTATTTAATAGGTTTTGTAAGAAGTTATTTTGACTAGCTTTGAGTTTTTCTTTTATCTCAAGTAAGAAAGAGCCGCAATGGAAACCAATGTGATGGTATTCAGCAAGAAGGAGAAAAGGAAAATGGTGTTCCATGGAAGCATCCATCTAGAAAGGTGGAATAAGATCTTGAGAATCTTAGAGGATCTAACGTAGAGGGCGATTAAGAAAATATTTGCTGGTGAAGACGAATATTTCAAATTTACATTTAGGACTAACGGATCCATAGTGGATTCTTTCATTTGTTATATCTTTATAGCTAATGTTTCTAAGACAAATATAGTGAAATTATGCAGGGATGTGTTCATAGACAAGATCCTCCTAGGCCAGGAAGAAGAAATGTATAGTATAGACAAAGATTTTCATATTCTGCTATCGAAGAAGTATATTCAAGCATAAATTGGAAGTTTGGTGGAGTGAGAGGATTTGAACAAACTCCCTATTATAGTGCCTATGAACAAGATAGTGTTTTAAGAAAGCTAAAAGGAGACAGAGAGAAATGTAGGTGTTCTACTGGGATGACACAAAAGTGAAATCATCCAATGATACAATATGGTTTGAGGAATACATGAAGGTTGAAGGGTATGCAATTCCAGACTCATTCAAAGGTATACCCTTATAAAGAATCCATGTTTTTGCACCAAAAATCATCAAGACTAGCTTGGATATGAAAATAAGGAACTCGACTAAAGCTAAGGAACCCATGGAGATGGACACTGACAGGGAGTACTTCTCAGATGAGGACCTGGTTATTATAAAGAAAAAATAGGAGAAATAAGGTTAAATATTATTGAATGTAAGGGTATAGTAATACATACTAGTCATTTTGTAAGTAGGGGATAACCTACAGAAGGCCAGAAATAATATTATAGATATTCTAGGGAGTTATTAGGCATACATATATTGTGTTAAAATTGAATATAATAACTTATATGGATAGTATAAGAAATAAATTTTGTAAAATTTAAGGAACATCTGAGTAATATAGTATATAAGAGTATATTTATACTCTGAGTTTTAACTTACAAATTGTTATTAAGAGTTAAGGTATATTACTTCGTTATAATACCCTGTTTCATAAATGAATCCATACACTGTTATAGAAAAGATTTTTTTAAAATACATTTCTTTGTGTATGAATAAAAGCATCAACATTAACCTAAAATAATTCTGGGGTATGTTCAGACTCTTCCCTAATAAGGAATGACATTCAGTTCAAATTTAATTTCTTTTAGCTGAGTCATATGAAAGGGGTATAAGGAAGCAGAATAAATAAGCATAAATGATGGGTAAAAGAAATGGAAGGTGTGGAATGCATACTTTCATTTAATTTTTTTCTTGTTTTCTAAAATATGTAAGGGATCTATTAGAATAAATATAAATATTTATGACTTAGATATTGAGTCTAGTAGTTTTTTAAAAAAATTCATGTTTATTGATTAATAAACTCTAACATGGTTTTATCAACAATTTTACGGTTTTCCATTATTAAATATTAAAAAAGATATTAGATTTATTTTTCCTAAGCTATAGCATCTTTTCAAATTCACCCTAGCTCGGAAAGGAAGCTCAAGAGAGAGGCTTGAAGGCGTAGGATTAAGGAAATAATTAGTTCTCATAGTATAGAATAGGAAGAAGAACATGTAATCTATTCATTATTAAATAGGATTTATGATTAATTCTCCTACGCCCTCTATCTGGTTTTAGTACCTCCTCTATTCCATAATATCTACCCCTATCAAGTTAAAGGGAACTAAGTCTCAGATTGCCTTTGATGGGGAAATAACATGAAACAGATTAAATTTTGTTATGTTAAATATCTACTCTTTAATCCCAAGAGCTATCTATGATATTCTGGGAAGGTTATTCATTACCAATGATGACCATTATAGGTTTAATTTTTAGATCCCAGAGATGATCATAGCTATGGCTATTCAGGTAGATCCATTTAAATCGGACATTGGTAGGCTGTGTGCCCATATTTTTAAATCCAAAAATATTGGAGGTGTGGATGTGTTTATTTAGAATATTTGGGTGGATATCACAATAAATGGACCAATATTTTATGATATACCTATGGTCAATAGTAGACTAGTCTCATCTTCTCTAATTCTATTAACATAAGATATTACTTCTCTAATTTTTTAAACTCCTATCATTAGAAGAAACCTGGATTTCTTATTTTTGTTCCTACTGTTAGAATAACTGAGAGGGGGGGATCAGTAGCTTCAATAATTAATCCAATAAATCAACCCAAAACTTTATACCCCAAATATAAACCTCTAGTTATCTTCAATCGTACAAGATGTATGTCCTTAAATAATCTTATCAAATAATTACTGCTTGGAGCATACTATTTATAATTTTTATTATTCTTTACTAAATAGAAGTCTAGTCTTTACCAAAATATAGCAAATAACTTAGTGTTTACCTTTCAATCCAATTTTAGTAATGTGTAACGAAAAACATCAAATCAATGAACCATATACACATTTGACAAATGGATTTTTAATGTGGAAACCCTGTTAGGGGAAAAAACACTTGGGAGAGGTAACCCAAAACTTTAACTCTTCTGAAGTGAGCTCAGTGAAGAGAAAAATCTGTTAAAGGTTACAAACACACCTTGTTAGAGGATTTAAAACTAATAGTTTGTCACTTGGTATCTGGCATTCACTATGCTATCTTCATGAGAAACCTTTTGATACTCCTTGGGATGTATCTCAATATATAAAGGATGGTTAAATCCTACTCTATTAAGAGATTTTATGAATCAATGGTTAAACTAAAATAGTATATGATCTATTCATAAATACAACTTAATCTTACAGATGTTCAGATCTATTGTAAGCTCATTAATACCCCTCTGATCAATTTTCTCTTCAATTCCTTTTCTCCACTTCTTTCTTCTCGGTGAATGTTGTTGCTTCTCTGTTGCTCGGTGTCTGCAAAATTCTTAGCTCTATGCTTTAGCTTGTTTGATTAGATCTATATGAAGACTTCTTATCTTCACCAAAATTCTCTTCAGCATCCTCTTTCTTTTGATAATGAATTAGCTTGTCACTTTTATAAACATGATTTCACCATTTCTAAGTCCTTGTCTTTCTTGTTATTGACTTGATCCACAAATCTCGCCATTCTTGCTTTAAATATTGCTCTAGTTTTATCCCGTAAATTTATTCTTGACAACTAGAATAAAACTAGCTTCAAATATCTAGCTTATCTTCAGCTTTTAACTCATCGATGAAAATAATGTAATCAAACAATTAACTCTATATTTAGCTCCTACCAACTAAATTTTTTTCATTTCTAAACTTCAATTCTGACCCGTGTTTAACTCCTTTCTTCCTCGCTCTTGACTTTAGTTTTGCTTGGACAACTCTATCTATTAGGGTTGTCTATCCGTCGGGAAACACTGTGACCTTTAGTTCTTCTCTGGTATCAATTTTCTTCTGCTCAGTAATTCTTTCTCGAGAATCTTTCTTAGATATCATTGTGACTCTTCTCAGGGTTCTCTATCCGTCGGTGTGCACTATCTGTCGGTGTTTGTTGTCACTTGGTGTATACTAAAATTTTATGCATTACTGATAACATAACCTTTATCTCATTTTTTTTTAAGTCTTTGACAATATGCATATGAGAAACGAGAGTATATCAAGTCGACATCAAGGAAAATATAATACATTAACTAATTTAATGTCTTGTAATAACTTTCTACATCTTGGTGATCATCAACTTAACATATTGAAACCTTCAATCAGTTAGTTCATCAATCTCTCCCTTTGGCATTGATGGAAACATACTACATAATACTAATACAATATGAAATATATCAGTTGTAGTTCATCAATCTCTACCAAACTTATTTCTTGTATAACCAATACAAATGTTTGACTCTCGGTGATCTCTACTATCTTGGATTTGATTCCTGTTGAGTACTTTTGTCATTCTTGATTCCCTTCACTGGATAGGTGTAGCAACTTTTGATTCTCTCCCTCCCTTTGTTGTAGAATCTCTTCTCCCTTTTCTAGATAGATATGCAGTGTTAAATTTTACAATTTTCTCCCTTAGATAGATGTTTCTTTGAATCTTTCTCTGACGTTTTCTCTCCCTTTGACTGTTCCTCTCTCAGATGGATGATTATGATAGAGATTTCATATCTCTTTTCTCTTTGACAACAATATAATCCATATTTATTTATTACATCTCCCCCTTTGACTACTTCTGATAGATATTTCATATGGATATAATCTCTCCCTTAAGTCATCTCTCCCTTTGACAACAATGCCAAACTAAATCTTTTTTTAATATATTCCTTTAATTTCCTCTCCATCAGCAATACAATAACTCTCATGTTTGGTGCATATAAGTACCTTGTTGTGTATTGATATATCTTTACAGTCCATCTCTTTTCTTGCATCAACATGAATGATCTTTTGATTATGTGTAGGCTGATGCAACCTCCTAGTTAGCTTAGTGACCAGTAGACAAGGGTCAGACCCCTAGTCTCTTTCTCAGGTACTCACATGTATCTTTAGGTAATGGATTTGTGAATATATCTGCTAATTGTTCCTTGGATTGAACATATTCTAGTATCACCTATTTCTCTTGCACTTGTTCCCTTAAGTAATGATAATTGATAGCAATATGCTTTGTCTTAGCATGCATCACATGGTTCTTTGAAATGCTGATAGCACTGGTATTATCACAATAGATAATCATTGGTTCAATAATTTTCATATTCATACCTTCTAAAGACATTATTTTTCCATTAGTATACAAAAGGAAAATAAGTTTTTAAACCTTGGTTAAACCTATACCAAAAGATAAACTTTTAGAGATCACCAAAAGCACAAATATCAGACATCACCAAAAGTGTTAAGTACAAGAGACACCCGATAGATAAAGTGGAACCCGACAGGAAGAAACTGACAGAGGAACCTGATGAGTAGATACAATGAAAGCTGAGAGAATAGGCACAGTCCAAACCGAAAGAAGAAAATAGTGCAACCCAAAAGATAATCAAACTGATTTCAGAGTAAACCGAGCATCAGACACCGAAAGTTAGTTACAGCCCGCAGAAGTCGATCTGACTTTCACGTTAGATAAAACATTCATATTATATTTATAGAGTTTTTTTTTTGTTTTAAAACCATTACTTAAGGGACAAGAAACATTATTGTAAATGTTTTAATCAGTCTAACTGATTGAAAAAATCCACTTTAGGAGATCAAGGTAAAGTTGTAAACATGTGATCATAGAGTTAAGTTTGTTTTACATGAATCTTAATTAGGTCAAATATATCTTATAAATAGATGTTGTAATAATTCTAAATGTATGAGGAGAGGATGAATGTAGCCAATGAGTACATCTATGGATCAGACTAAGAGTTTCAAGAACCAGAACAACAAAAGTTGAAATTGGTTATCAAGAACCAAGAACAGAGGCTACCGAGAAAGAGAGGTATTATTCAATCACAGTAGGTGATACACATATACATGTAATCTTGAATGGATCTATAATAAAAAATAGTAGATTTTATACAATCAGGTCAAAGATTAATTTTCTTACATTTTAACAGGTGAAGCAAAAGTAAAAATCCTTTCAAGGAAGGTGGATTTAACAGTCCTTTGTAAATCTCTTAACTGAGTACACACTAAATAGTGTTGCTAAATCTCTTAAAAGAGTAGACTTTAACAGGTGTCCAAAGATACTCCTAATAGGGTAGATCATCAGAAGTGATAAAATTGTAAGCCTTAACCGACCCCTTCCAATCTGCAGATAATAAAGATTTTGTGGGCATCATCCCTACTGTAGTTTTTACCTTCTTATAGAGGGTTTCTACGATATCATATCTTGTGTTATGAGTTAATTACTTTTATGACTATTTTTATGAATGTTTACATGTTTGATTAAGTTAAAGAATTGATATGTCTTACACAAATATAATATAGAACAAATGATTGGCTGATCAATCGATTACATAAAGGTTAAAGGATAAAATAGATAAAAGTTTTAGAGGTATTGATTCACCCCTCCGCTCTCAGTACATACTTCCTATTATTTCCAACAATTGGTATCAAAGCTAGATCTCTTATTTGGAAAGCTTAAAGGATTAAGAGAAAAGATCATACAATGGAGAAGTACAGAATTCACAAGAGTATTGAGATTCAGAAGCTAGAAATTCAGATCTTCTATGAGTAGTATAAAGAAGATAGAATCAAGATGAGACAATTGTTAGATGAAAGAAATATTATGGAATCTCTATATAATGAGATAGATTATGAAGAAGAAGAGATACCAGATCTATTTGAGTCTTTAGGATCTACTACAAGAAAAGAATCAGACACATCAGAAGAAAGCATCACAAGCTTAAATGATATCAATCAAAATCTAGCTGGAAAAGTGAAATCTTTGCAAATCGTTCTAGAGATACAAATGGTAAGAATGATTGATGTAATGAACAATTCTAGGAAAGATGAGAAAGAGGTAACATTAGCTATTGATGATACAAGAAAAATTACTGAAAAGCTATAGGAAAAAGAGTCTAAAATATAGAGACTTACAGAACATCATCATGAGATTACTAATCAAATTATTCTTATGAGTCAAGAAGAAAA
The DNA here is from genome assembly GCA_018584345.1 of Thuja plicata. Lineage (NCBI taxonomy): Eukaryota > Viridiplantae > Streptophyta > Pinopsida > Cupressales > Cupressaceae > Thuja > Thuja plicata. The sequence continues at coordinate 515,323 of MU224697.1, forward strand.
CATAATGAATGTTGAAGTCATTGAAATAATAGAATCTATCGGTGAGCTAAGAGAAGAAAATGCAAATCTGAAACAATAACTCAGAATTCAGCAGCAACATAATGAGATAATCAAAAGAGTTGAAGAAAGAAATAAAAGAATGGATGATTTTCTTGATGGAAAAAGGATACCCAACAACAACACAAGGCTAGGCTATACCGAGAATGAAGAATCACCTAAACAAGTTCATCAAAATATGTCTATGCAAATCTGAGACCAAGAAAGATGATATGCAATCACTGTGGAAATCAAGGCCACACATCAAATGTATGTAGGAGCAAAATGAAAGGTATTCCTAAATCTACATATTCATTCATAGGATTCTATTATAAATGTAACAAGAAAGGACATAAAGCATATGAATGTAATTCTAAGATGAAACAACCAAAGAAGGAAACCTACATGGAAAAATACTTTCCTACTTGCAAAATACATCGGCACACTACTCTTGAATGCTGCAAAAATAAAAAGAAAGCATGGAAGCCTAAAGGTCAAGAATCTTCCCATCAACCTCAAAGAGTCGGTAACTAGTATGTATGGGATTAAAACACTTGGAAAAATTGTACAACATGTGGAAGATTTGGTCACATTGTTGCAAATTGTATGAGACAATGGTCAAGAAAGCCTAGAGGATGGACTAACCCTAGAATGGAATGCTTGATAGGCTATTTTAACGACATCCTTAGATACCTTTGAAAAACTTTTGCTACACCCTTTCTTATGTTTTCTTTTATTACTCCAAAGAATTTATGCTCTAAGACTATTATTATGTGGTAGTCAACCACTGAACCTATGCCATGGACATATGTGTTGGAATAGTCCCAAAGGATAAATGAGAGGGGGGGGTGAATCAGTTATTAGCTACTTTAATTATTTTCTTTACTTAGATATCAATTAACATAAAGCAAATGCACATTCAGATAACACAATAGAGAACACAACAATTTTGGTAATGGGGAAACCAAATAAGTGAAAACACTGGTGGGAATTAACACCCACAAAGAACTGTACTTGAGTATAATTATCCCTGTTAAGAGATCTTGCAACCCTGTTAGGATTTGTTCTTTATAATGCAATAAGTAAAAAGACCTGGTTAAAGGTCAGAGTCTGTTAGGAGTCTTTTACAACTAACCCTATTGGGGGTGAGGACTCACTGTCCAAAAGCTCACTGCTAAAATGGTGAAGGCTGCAACCTTCAGTAAAGGAGATATACACTATATATAATAGATGAACTATTTTAGTAGACCTTCTATCTTGATCAGTTCCAATGATTTGAAATCTTGTTTTGTTTCTTCACATAGTTCTTCAACTTATTCTATCTGACTTTCTACTCACTTTTGTCTATTGTTTTTCACTTATTTTTTCACACTTAGTGAACACAATTGAACTTCTATATGTATCTTCATCAAGGATAAGGTCATGATGATATCTGGGAACACTTCATCAACTTTTTTGTCGGCTTAACTATCCATGCAATCAAAGTTAGAACCACACAACTCAAACTGAATAGACGCAATGCTTCACAAAGTTGGCTTCACCAATTTTACTCCAATATCATGATTCTGTTAAAACATGCTTGGCACCTTTTATATAATCATCACTAACTCATAACTAAACATTAATACAACCACGCATATTCGAAAGATAGGCGTAACTTAGGAAAAATTATATTTACGTCGGCTCTTGACAGATAATCTTCAGATGCTGTAACTGCCATAACTGATTAACATAGCTCAATGGAAAATTCATATCTGAGTCGGTGTGAATGCACATATAATCTAGAACATGTATATACCATGGAAATAAACACGCATAGCTCCAGAACATCTGTACTCATAAATGCATATATTACACTGTTGTATATTATATGTTGTCATCAATGACAAACATACAATCAATTATTTGCATAGAATCAAATCTCCAACAATCTCCCCCTTTGACATGGATGGAAACATATGATATCATCAACTCAAAGTGTCTTCCTTCTTTTTACAATCTTCTCAATATCCTCATCAAAAGTTCCTCTTCACTGTTGTTGCTCTGTATACTCCCCCAGAGTATATGCTCCCCCTTACTAATACTCCCCCTTTTACATCAATGACAAAGGGTGTTAAACACCATTAAGCATAGGTACTACTCTAGAAGTAGAGTAGCCAACCATTCATTAGTCACCAAGGACTAATGTTCTTGCTGCAAATTCTAATCAGACTCAGGAAAGGGAATTACTCCCAACTTCTCCCTGAGATACTCAAATGTATCTTTTGATAATGATTTTGTCAAAATATCTGCTAATTGTTCTTTAGTGCTTACATAATCCAACTTTACTTCTCTGTCTGTAACTTTTTCTCTTAGAAAATGGTATTTGATCTCAATGTGTTTTGTCTTTACATGCATCACAGGGTTCTTTGACATATTAATAGTACTAGTGTTGTCACAGTGAATAAAAATCAATCTAAATACCAAAGTCTTTGATCATCTATTTGATCCAAACCATTGTCAAACAATTCAATGCTACTACAACATACTCAGCTTCTGTTGTTGAATGTGAGATACAATTCTTCTTTTTACTTATCCAAGTGACCAATCTATCTCTAAGAAATATTGCTCCTCCTGATGTACTCTTTCTGTCATCAACACAACCTTCCCAATCTGCATCTATATACACATGAATTTGTCTATTCTCTGAGTTAGGATACCATAAACCATAGCCTATATTCCCTTTTAAGTATCTAAATATTATTTTTATTTCCATTAGGTGATTTTGCTTGGGTTCAGCTGCAAATCTTCCAACAATGCCGACTACATTAGAAATATTAGGTCTAGATTGAGTAAGATATATGAGTTTTCCAATCATAGACTTGTATAGGGTATTTTCAACTGCTATGGAATCATCATCTTTAGAAATGTAGCTTCCTATGATCATGGGGGTGCTTACTGGTTTGCAATATTCCATCTTGAAAGTCTTCAATATCTCCTTCACATACTTAGACTAATTTATGAATATCCCTTTGTCTGTTTGTTTTACATTCAATCCAAGAAAATATTTGATAGGTCCAATCATGCTCATTTCAAAGTCACTTTTCATTTCTTTGGTGAATTTTGCACTAATTTTGTCATTACCTCCAAAGATAATGTCATCAACAAAAATAGAAACAAGTAGTAATCTTTCATTTGTTTCTCTTATGAATAAATTATAGTCTACTTCTCCTTTTCTGAATCCTATCTTTGTTAAGTATCCATAAATTCTCTCATACCAAGCTCTTGGGGCCTATTTAAGTCCATAAAGTGATTTCTTTAATCTCCATACCATGTTTGGTTTGTCTGAAACTTTGAATCCTTCAGGCTGTTCTATGTAGACTTCTTCCTTCAAGTCACCATTCAGAAAAGATGACTTGACATCCATTTGATATACTTTAAAGTTCATGAATTTTGCATATGCCAAAAAAAACTTGATAGCTTCCAGTCTACTCACAGGGGCAAATGTATTAGTGTAGTCTATTCCTTCTCTCTGCACATATCCTTTACATACTAATGTTGCTTTGTTCCTTACCATTGTGCCTTCTTCATTCATTTTGTTCCTAAATATCCACTTTGTTCCAATCACATTCTTGTCATGAGGTCTAGGGACCAGTTCCCATGTTTCATTCTTGATTATTTGATCTAATTCTTCTTGCATAGCACTTTGCCAATTTGAATCTTTGCACACATCTTCAACACTTAAGGGTTCAATCTGTGAAAGTAAGCATATCTCTTCATCAATAGTTGAACCTTTTTCTCTAGATCTTGTCAAGACTTTTGCGCTCTGATCTCCAATGCTATCTTCCTTAGAGTGGTATTTGGATGTGTATTTTAAGTTCTTAGGACTAATACTTTCATCTGCAATCTGTGATTCTTCTTCACTTGGTTCAGGATTGTTACATGAAACATCAATACATTCAAACATTTCTTCAATAACTGTGTCCTTATTGATGGGTCTGGGCTCATCTTCAATCATGGGAGCATAGTCCTAATATAGTTCTTGAATCATAAACTCTCATCAATCTTCACATGAGTAATTTCAATGATCTTATTTAATCTTAGATTAAAACATCAATAGGCTTTGCTTTTAGTAGAGTAACCAAGAAAAATACCTTCACCGCTTCTAGCATCAAACTTGCCAATGCTATCATCTCTTTTGATGTAGCACTTTCTTCCAAAGATCCTAAAGTATTTTACAGTAGGTACATTACCAAACCAAAGTTCATAGGGTGTCTTGTCTGCGCCTGGCCTCAATTGTATTCTATTGATAGTATAGACTATTGTATTGACCACATCTCTTCAATAGGTATGAGAAACCTTTCCTTGAATCGTGATAGTACGCATTGTGTCAAGTATTATTATATTCCTTCTTTCTAAAATCCCATTCTACTGAGAGGTTCTAGGTGCACTTAACCATCTCTTGATTCCATGTTCTTCACAGTAATCATAAAACTGGTCAGAGGTGAATTCTCCTCCTCTATCAAATCTCATACATTTTATCTTTAATCCAGATTCATTCTCAACCTTAGCTTTGAACACTTTGAAATTCTCAAAATCTTCATATTTTTCTTTTAAGAATGCAACCCACATCATCCTAGAGAAATCATGAACAAACAAAATGAAATACCTTTCTCCGTAGTAAGATCTTGTTTGAGTAGGTCCACATAGGTCTATATGTATCAGATCTAATTTTTTTTTTGGAGAGTCTTGTTTTCTCTTGAATGAGGTCCTCACATTCTTCCCCATCACATATTCCTTTTACATGGTGTCAACTAGTCTTGCAATACTTGGAAGGTCTCTTACTGCCTTTACATTACTTATCTTGACTATGTTGTCAAAGTTGATATGACAAAGTCTCTTGTGCCATAGCCAACTGTCATCCACTTTTGCAACAAAACAAATTACTTCTAAATTGAGCTAAACACATTACACATAGCAAGTATGGCTCCAAGGATCATTGCTCTTGATCCAATACACACATTGAGATATCAGAGTGCACAAACCACTTGTGGTTCCACCAACCACTCCACATCATTGAAAACAACTCATTGTCCCTCAATCCAATCAATGGATCCAACCAAGCGACTATCTCTTGCTAAGTGCTCAGTAGCCCAATCACCAAAGATATGCATCCTTGCTGTCTCTGGACAGTCCCATACACAAATACATGTAACTTTTGAATAAAATACAAACTACTCAATCGCTCCGGTGAGGATGGGAGGAATTAGTTTCTCTCAACCATATCCAAATCATAGTAAGATCCAACGGTGGAGTTGGGAGATACAGCCCCCGCACTGGGACTGATTAATTTTGAGACAGTCTTTTATCCACATATGCTTGATTAGAGATCACCTTCTTCTCAATCT
>MU224697.1:522315-555356 GCA_018584345.1 Thuja plicata
GGGGGGGGGGTGGGTGAATCAATTATCAACTACTTTAATTCTTTTCTTTACTTAGATATCAATTAACATAAAGCAAATGCACATTCAGATAGCACAATAGAGAACATAATAATTTTGGCTACGGGGAAACCAAATAGCTGAAAACCCTACTAGGAATTAGCACCTACAAATAATTGTATTTGAGTATAATTATCCATGTTAGGAGATCTTGCAACCCTATTAGGATTTGTTCTTTACAATGCAATAAGTACAGAGACCTGGTTAAAGGTCAGACCCTGTTAGGAGTCTTTTACAAGTAACCCTATTAGGGGTGAGGAATTACTGTCCAAAATCTCACTGCTAAAAAGGTGAAGGCTATAACCTTCAGTAAACAATATATACACTATATTTGATAGATGAACTATTTGAGTAGACCTGCTATCTCGATCACTTCCAATGATTTGTAATCTTCTTCTGTTTCTTCACATAGTTCTTCAACTTATTCTGTCTGACTTTCTGCTCACTTTTGTCTATTATTTTTCGCTTCATTTTTCACACTTAGCGAATACAATTGAACTTCTATATGTATCTTCACCAAGGATAAGGTCATGACGGTATCTGGGAACACTTCATCAACTTATTTTTCAGCTTAACTATCCACGCAATCAAAGTTAGAACTGCGCAACTCAAACTAAATAGACGCAACACTTCACAAAGTCGGCTTCACCAATTTTACTCCAATATCATGATTCTATTAAAACATGCTTGGCACCTTTGTATAATCATCACTAACTCATAAATAAACATTAATACAACCACACATATCCCAAAGATAGGTGTAACTAAGGCAACACTATATTTACGTCAGCTCTTGATAGATAATCTTCAGACGCTGCAACTGTCATAACTGATTAACATAGCTCAATTGAAACTTCATATCTGACTTGGCATGAATGCACATAGCATCTAGAACATGTATACACCATGGAAATAAAAATCCATATCTCCAAAGATTTGTACAGATAAATGCATATAGAATGATATTGTAAATTATATGTTGTCAACAATGACAAACATACAATCAATTATTTGCACAGAAGCAAATCTCCTTGACAATATGTTACTTAATATGCTTTATTGGGATGAATATGCTCTATTTATTGCTATGAAATTATGATCATGTTTAATGAATGAATTGACTGTTAGAGTAATAGATAATGCATATGTACTTTGAATGATTGTTGCCATGAATGATTTTATCCTAACAGTTTTAATGCAGCATCAAAATAGAAACCGTCATCTTGTTCAAGTGAGCACATCTATGTGCTGGTCGCTTGACTTGATACGACAATACACACGCATAGATGAAACATTAGTGTAACAGTGGTGGAAGGTTTCCGGATTAATCCCGGTGGAGACAGTTGAGCGAAGACTTGGCGAGTGCAATAATTTCCTTGATTAAATCTAGGAGAGAGTGAGAAGTTAGATTTGTTGTCTATGCAGTTCTTTTCTCTTTTTTGGACAAATTCTATTTCCTGTTTTCTAGTTTTCCTTTCTCTTAGTTGGTTGTAATAAAAGCTCTGCCTTTTCTTAGGGCATGTAGAGCTTAGCAATTAGATGTTTTTTCCTTTAAATGAAGCTCTGCTCCTATGTGAGAAGGAGGTAAGCAGTAGTATTATTATGATAGTTGTAATAGAGTTCAATTCTGTTATTTTACTATTGAGGATAATCTTTGTACTCTGTTATTTGATTTAATGAGAAAATGAAGTTTTGAGATTAATTCTATGTAAGTCAGTGTTCTGGGTACTCACCCAAGGGGGCCCACTTGGTGAGGAATCCATATTTACATTCATTCTAGTTAGCTCACTTTCCATCATTTTTGTTATTTCAATTTATATGCTAAACAACTCCTGCAGCCAAAGCCACAGGACAACCATCGCTTCATGCGACTGAGTGGCAGAGTAACTAAGGCATTATAGTTATTTTCATGCACTCTTCTATCCTTCTAGCAACATTCATTTCCATAATTTACTTTCAAGCATCTACTTTCACAACAATATTTTATCTTTCCTTTGAGTATTCATTTCATGCAGCAATAGTATAGTTTCCTTCCGAAAGCATTTATTTCTTGAAGCCATAGAATAATTCCTTTCCAGCATTTATTTCCTGCAGCAATTATAGAATGATTTTTTGAGAAAGTACTTAGTGCATATATTTTTCTAGCCCATTTTAAGTAACACATCCCTGGGTTTGACATATTAAATGATTTTCTTATAAAGTGGATGAAGTTCTTAGTTGGATGTCCAATCCCTTAGTTTAAGGATTATGCCTAGTTTCTGAGCCTTTTTAACAAGCGATCATTTTTGGCACCATTATCGGGGATGGTGCCGAGCCTAGTTCTTATTCAACCATTCCTAGGATTTGTTTGCATGCTTTCATTCCCTACTTTAGGTAGATTAAGCCTTATTTTGATAGAGCAAACCGCTGTTCATATCATTCCATACTATCTTAATGCATAATAGAAGAAGAGATGCCCGTGGAAGGTACTTGTCAAATCCATCCCACAACCTATTTGAGGAAGAAAACCTATTCGTTGATGCTATTTTTGAGCTTCTTGAAGCCCCTTCATCATCCTCATCTTCTGAGGGTGAATTTCATGGGTTCTTCTAGGAACAACCCAAAGCCAATCTATTTGTCGAAGCCTTTGCCAATCTAGAACTTCAGAATTCTTGAGAAGAAAATCCTTTGTACAAATGCCCACACCACTGATGAACATAGGCTTAAGATCTTTCTTGCAACACTTAAAGAGTCTACATTGTGATGGTTCATGGGCTTAGGACAAGATGTTGTCCGTAATTGGGATGAAATGAAGGATTCTTTCTTTCTAAAATATAAGGAGTACTATCAAGGGAATGATATGCGAGGGGATGACATCTTTAAGATGTCATAGAAGTAGGATGAGAGTCTTGAGGATTATGTCTCAAGGTTCATGTTCAGTTTACAGAAGAATATTCAGCATGAGCTCAATGAAGAATCTCAGAAGTTTCTCTTTTTGCGAGACATTCATGATGGATGCACAGAGGTACTAGACCTAATGGTTAGAGGAGATATCACCTAGGCATCATGGGATGATATTTGGAAGATCTTCCTTAAATACTCAAGAGTTATTGTTAAGAAAAGAAGAGGATATAGGTCCACTCTAGGGAAGTCCAATGGTGTTGGTGCTTCATGGAAATAGATAGCCAATATCTTGTCTGATTTTAAGAAAGATATCATTAACAACATGGCCACCTAGCTGGAGACCATGCAGACTAAAAAGAAACATGAGGAAGTAGAGGCCATGCTAGAAGAATTTTGTCCACATTGTAGACAAAAGAAGAGAGACTGTAGATGCAAACTGGTTGTTAACATGGAGATGACACAAATCCTGATTGATTACAAACCAGTTGAACCAGAGGAAGAGAAATTATTCTTCATCACTCAGCAATGACCATGGGTACAGAGAAAAGGTATGCTGAAGGATCCTCTTTCATTTAGTGGTCCTTTTTTATAATAATTAGTGGTGACCCCCGATGAATTACCAAAATCCTCCTTGGAATAATTCACATAATCAGTGGAAAAATTACTCCAATCCATAGTGGCCAAACCCTCAAGGAGGTTGGAAAAAACCTCAAGGGGTGTGGCAGCCACCACAAGGTAATTGGTAGCAAAACCCACAGTGGTGAGGTGACCAGCAATGGCCAAATCAACCACAAGGATTTTTTCCACCACCTATGCAGCCTCCACAACAACAAGATCTTTTAACACCTCTTGCTACTACTAATATGCCTCCTAAGCCTAATCAGTTGCCTACAAAGCTGCAGCCAAACCCCAACAATCAACCTCCTCCACTGCAGCAAAATGTCTATGTTATAGACCAGTTGCATTATCCCATGTAATACCCTGTATATGCAATCAACCTTGATGATATTCACCTCCGGTCTCATACCACTCTACCTACACCTGAGCCTCCTATAATTACTAAAATGCCTCTTGAGGAGCCTAATCAACCTAACAATTTATCTAATCTAGTATCCCCTGCATCACCAGCTAAGTCCAATCAGCCTACAATTCCTCCTTTCCCACAAAGATTGTAGAAGAACAATCTGAAGACCAGTGATGAAGCAAATTTCAATATCCTAGACCAACTAAAGAATGTCAGCGTCCAAATTTCCCTTTTCTAGGCAAGCAAAGATGTTCCCACATATGGAAAATCCATCGAGGAATCTTGCTTTAAAAATCCTTGCCACAAGAAGAAGGATCCCCAGACTATCCATGTCTTGGGAAAATTGGCAGACATCATATTAGGGAAGCTTACCATCCCAAAATATTCTGAACCTCGTAGCCATGTTGTCGAGGTCATTATTAATGGGACTATTGTAAAAAATGCTTTGGTTGATCTCGGAGCTGCCATTAATGTCATGACCAAGGACATTATGCAATGCCTTGGTATCACCAACCTCTGCAATACACCTACTGTCCTATAGCACGTAGACAGTTCAACTGTAAAGCCTGAAGGACTGGTGGAGGACATTGTGGTTGACCTTGAGTCTTGTCCCTACCCTACATATTTCATGATCCTCTTGCCAAAAGATACCCTAGTAGGTTATCCTATTATTTTGGGACATCCTTGGCTGGCTACCACTGATGCCTATATCAGTTGTCGGTTAGGAGACATGACCATTTCTGATGGCCAGCACACCAAAAATTTGGCCTTGTATCCTCCTACTCAACCTCAAATGGAATTAGCCTCTCCCATATGGCCAGATGTAGGAGAGGAAGCTGAAGTTATTAATTCAGTCTCCCAATTAATGATGTTAACAAGGGATCCCTTCCTGCAGCTTTAGAAGGAAGATAAAGTAATCACCAACATCCTGCATAACCATTATGGATTGAACATTCACCCTTTGGATAGTTCCTTCCAAAACTACTCCCTGTAGCCATTGTACTCTGATTACCAAATATCTTCCCCTGTATCCAACCAAATTTATCCCCAAATGCTTCCCTATGAGATCCAATTACCCTCATTGACCAATGCATCTATGGTCGAGCTCACTAAGCAACTGGAAGTTTCCCTTGAACACTGCTTGAAATTGAATAGAAAACTTTCTCCTCAGCAACAAACATCATTGGCCAAGCTACTGAAAAACCATGCTATAGCTTTTGCCTAGGATTACGCTAATATGAAAGGTCTAGACCCAAATTTATGCACTCATAGGATTTTTCTAAAGGTGGATAAACCCCCAGTAAGGACTATAGAGAGCTTAACAATGCCACTAAAAAGGACCATTTCCCTCTTCCATTCATTGACCAAGTTCTAGATTATCTAGCAGGAAAGAAATACTTTTCTTTCTTGGATGGGTATAGTGGATACAATCAAATCTGGATTCTTCCAAAGGATTAGGAAAATACCACATTCACCTGCTCATGGGGGACTTTTTCTTATTCAGTTTTACCATTCGGCCTTTGCAATAATCTCACCACATTCCAGTGGGCGGTTATCAGCATTTTTGCTGACATTTCTCTTGACTGTATAGATATCTACATGGATGACTTTACAACTTATGGTGAGACTTATAAGGAAGGATTGAAAAATCTAGAAAAATTCCTCACCAGGTGCAAAGAACACAACTTGCCTATGAATAACGAGAAGTGTTTTATGATGATGCAGGAAGGAGTAGTGCTTGGTCACTACATATCTTCTCTTGGCATTCAGGTAGACCCATCCAAAATTGAAGTCATTGTGAACCTGCCTACCCAAGCCAAACAAAAGGATGTCAAAAGATTTCTCGGTCATGCTAGGTATTACCAAAGATTCATAAAGGACTTCAGCAAGATGTCCAACCCTATGTATTCACTTCTCACCAAAGATACTGACGTTATCTGGATATTAAACTATGATGAAGCTTTCCTACAGCGAAAGTTTGTACTCACTTAGAAACTTATCCTGTGACGTTCTAATTGGGCACTCCCATTCCACATATATACATATGCCTCTGATCATGTCATTGGAGCAGTTCTTGGATAGAAGGAAGGTACACTATAACACGCTATTTATTTTATTATAAAAAATCTACAAGGAGCTAAGTTGAACTACACAGTTACCAAAAAAAGAGCTATTGGCTATTATATATGCTCTCAACAAATTCTGCCACTATGTCACTGGATACCAAATATTTTCGCATATGGATCATGTAGCTATTAAGTACTTAGCTAACAAACCTTTCATAATAGGAAGGTTAGCTAGATGGTTGTTGCTTCTACAAGAGTTTGATATTACCATCATAGATAAGCCAGACAGATCAAATGCGATGGCCGATTTTCTCTCACACATGTAGAATGCTGATGAACCTATGGCAATTTATGACAATTTATCTGATGACCACTTGTTCTCCTTTGTAGAAAAAGAACCATGGTATGCTGATATTGCTAACTATCTGGTTTCATAAAAGGTACCTCCAAACTTCTCTCTAAAGGAAAAGTGGTTACTAAGAGAGAAACCTTTCAAATTTTCATGGATTGTTGATTGTTTATTCTATACTGGCCCCGACCAAGTATTGAGAAGATGCATTCGAGAGGAAGAAACTTATGATATCCTCCAAGCTTGTCATGATGAGCCCGGTGGAGGAAATTTTTATACCAAAAGGACAGCCATACAGGTACTTAAAACTGGTTACTACTAGCCATCCCTCTACAAGGATTCAGCCAATTACACCAGGAAGTGTGATCAATGCTAGAGGATGGGGCGGCCTACTAAATCTGATGAAATGACACTCTTTCCTCAGGTTGTAGTGACTCCATTTGATAAATGGGGAATCAAATTTGTCAGTCCCATCAGTCTTGCATCCGATGATAATTCCTACATACTTGTATGTACTGTTTATGTAGCAAAGTGGGTGGAGGTTAAAGCCATGAAGCATGCGAGGGATAATAGAGTTGCACAGTTTTTGTATGAGGAGATATTCATGCACTATGGTGTACCCCATGAGTTAGTCACTAATCAAGGAGCTCAATTTACAAGCTTGGACAAGGGGCTTGGCCATTATGATATTATTCATGTTTATTCTAATGGAGTAGTTCAACTATCCACCATCAACCCTATACATTTCAAGTTATTGGTGTATGGTCATAGGCTTCACCTATATCATAAACCATAGACAGAGGCCAATTTCCTGCGGCAGTTTGAGATTTCTCCTGCAACTACTGAATCTCCTACAGCCACAAAACCTCCTATAGTATAAGAACCTCCTCCTCCTACTGAATACTTTCTTGCAGCCAAAGGACCTCTTCCTACCGAAGGCATTCCTGCAGCCAACTAGAGTAATTATTTTCTCTGGTCATCTCTTTGAAAATTTGCCACATGCAGTCATAATACAATTTTTGCTTCCGACAAAAATCTCTTTTCCATAATAAAAACATCATCCCATCTTCTTTTTCATCACCTTTTTCTACCATCAACGCATTCACGTCACCTCATTATTGCGCCAGCTCAAATTTTTACTCTGCCTACGTCATCAAATCTTTCCAAAATTGGGCATTTAACGGTATAATATTATGAGGTACGCATTAATTTATTGCCTCAATTTTTTTTTACTTCATTTAATATGATTATGACACATTGTAATTAATATAGCGATTTATCCATAATCTTCTCATACTTTTCCATGCAAGTGAGGACACTTGTCACCTTTTTTGTAGGGGGCAATAAATATGGTTTTGTGTGTAATAAATGAAATATTTCATCAGCTCAAAATTTATGTCATTTCCAAATCAGCTATAATTATTTCCAATATTTTTCATTACTATTTTTTCTACCAAAATTGTACCGAGCTATCATATCAAAAATTATGATTTGACAACCCCTGCGTGTAAACTATCGAAACCAGCCCTATTTTTAACTCAAAATTTCAGCTTAGCTTCACATCATTATTTCAAAATTTTTTGTTGTGTCTTGTCTACCCGTAAACACTAGAAAGTTTTCATTCCAATTCTGGCCACATCAGAGACATTTTCAGCAAAATTGAAATAGAGAGTATTAGTGGAGTAAGGAGATTTTTGAGATTTTTAGACATTGTTGGAATTTCAAGTAGCAGAATGGGTGGTTCTCCTATATAGCATGAACCAGCAAACCACCTTGTATTGTTACAAGACCAAGACAACATTTAGGTTTTTAATAGATTAGGGTGGCTCACCTATTTTGTTAGGTTAAATGGGTATGATGAAGATACTGCACTGGAATTTTTTAGAATGTATAGCAATGGAGTTGCATATGTTAAGGGGATGCGAATTGAAGCTTCAAAAGCATGAATTGCCGAAGTCTCTAGAATTCCATCTATAGGAGAAGCATTTTGAGATGGGTATGATGCACATGTGGCTAGAGAGGAATTTTATTTACCAGCAGATGCCCCCATGGATTATAGAAAATAGGGTGTAAAGAGGACATCTCTTCCAGGTGAATATCCTCAGTTGGTCATTCATGTCATAAGGTGCACTACCTGTGAGGGCTGTTTTTCCTTCTTGCATGCAGTACACTTTAAATTGTTGAGCAATTTAAGTCATAACCGTTTACAAAATATTCCCAGTTTTCTTTATGCCCTTTTGAATTTAAGTCCTGAAGAGGTACGGAAGGGGTGGGAAAACACAGTGACCCACAATGGTTTAATAAAATTGTTGGTGGAAAGGTCACTGAGGGATGTCTCTCACATGTCCTAGGAAAGATTTATTGTGGCACCTCATGTTCAATTTCATGAAGAGGGGCCACGACCCGAGGTTCAAGAAGAATAGGGAAATAACCCTAAGGAGGAAGAAGAATTGGTTGATAAAGATGAGCCTTTGAGGAATCCTTATCCTTCAATATTTAATGTGGAGAATGTGCCATCTAGTCATCTAAACCCTACCTTAGGGAGTAGAGAAACCGAGGTTCCCACAGTTTCTTGAAAAAAAGATAAAAAGGGCAAGGGAAAAGACAAAATGGCAGAATATATGAGTCTGGATATTCCTATTTCTACTGTTTCTCCTACAACCACACCTACCAAGAAATAAAAACTTTCACAGAAGCAACCTGTAGCCTCTACTAATACCCCATTGTGCAGAAGTGTTCATTTGAACACTACACAACCAAACGACAAGGATTCTCCTATTATGGTTGAATATTCTCATGTCTCTTATGAGGAGCCCTTACAAGAACAATCATGAAGAGGCATTCCTATTGCAGAATGCTAGGGTATGGTGGAAAGGATCCTGTAGCCATGGAAGTGATTTGATAAGTAGATTGTGTACTTCTAGAAGTAGCAGATCCTAAAGGAGCCAAAAGAGAATCTTCTTCTCTACATGTAGGAAATCCTGGGGAAAGGCCCCTTGTTCTAGAAAAATGAGCCACTTTGTCTAAAGAAAGAGGAAGGCCCACAAGTAGACATGGTGGTCCCACATCAGCAACCTAAGGAGGTAAGTGTTTATGCTCTCTCGATTGACTATTTCAATGCAATGTAATATCAAAAATCAATGTGGGAATTGGAAAAGACAAAATTAAGAAGGGAGCTTGAAAGAAAACAACAAGAAATTGAATTCCTACAGAATAAGATAAATAACATTACAGATATAATTATTAAATTAATAAAATGCAGACCACCACCACGGTTTTATGCCCTATGCCTCATGGAGCAATTTTTTTGTTTAAATTAACAAGAGTCCTTTAGGATCTTAACTCAGGCATAGAAACCCCACATGAATTTGTGTCTGCATACAACACATCACCTAATTATGTTTGAAATTTTATATGTGAGTTATACATGCACAATTATGCTATTCCTTTTAATAATGATTGGAATCCCCTTCTTTTTATTGGTGATATACATTTGTCTGTCCTCCTTTCCTAGATTCAGAATGAAATAAATTATGGTGAGAAATTAAATAAGTAGAGAATATTGGAAAAGTCTATTTCATTGCCCCTTCATCCTGAAAGTTGGTCACCATGACATATTTACTATGACTGGATGCAAATTGTTTATGGATTTCATGATACTACACCCAAGAAATAGATCGTGGAAAGCCGTGAGGAATTTTTATTAGCATTTGAAAGATTTTCATTATCAGCCGGGGAGAGGGCAACTAAAGGATTAAGGAAGAGATAGGAGGGACTCACCATGGCACTTAAGAAGGTAGAGCCACATAGTCTGATTAACTTGTGGGTTACAATGTAGCATGTTAGTTGGTATATACACCAGGGAAGATAGCCATGGCCCAAGCGATGGTTGCTACTCACCTTCCATCCTCCTCTTCTTTTATTGCCATTGTACAAATGTGTGGATGATAAAATAGATGAGCAGTAGGAACTAAGAAGACGAGTGAAGGTGGAGCAAACAAATGGATTCTATTGGCGAGTGGGCACCTCCATTATTTGAGAAACAAAGGAAGGAGACCTCCAGGTTCTTACTAAGATCCAGAATGTCTCAGTGGTTGAGGACTAGCACTAGTCTTCATAGGGGGGAAAATGATAGGCCATTTTAATGGCATCCTTTAGATACCTTAGAAGAACTTTTTCTAGATCCTTACTTATGTTTTATTTTATTACTCCAAATACTTTATGCTCTAAAATTGTTATTATGTGGTAGTCAACCACTGAACCTATGCCATGGAAATATGTTACTTAATATGCTTTATCGGGATGAATATGCTTTGTTTATTGCTATGAAATTATGATCATGTTTTATGAATGAATTGATTGTTTGAGAAATAGATAATGCATATGTACTTTGAATGATTGTTTCCATGAATGCTTTTATCCTTATAGTTTTAATGCAGCGCATGAAAATAGAAACCGTCATCTTGTTCAAGTGAGCATGTCTATGTGCTGGTCACTTGACTGAGTCCTGTAGCAGACGTGCATAGATGAAACATTAGCATAATAGTGGTGGAAGGTTTTTGGATTAATCCAGGTGGAGACGGTTGATAAAAGACTTGGCGAGTGCAATAATTTCCTTGATGAAATCTAGGAGAGAATGGAATGTTAGATCTATTGTCTACACAGTTCTTTCCTCTTTTTTGGACCAATTCTATTTCCTATTTCCAATTTTTCCTTTCTGTTAGCTGGTTGTAATAAAAGATTCGCCTTTTCTTAGGGCATGTGGAGTTTAGCAGTGAGATGTTTTTCCCTTTAAATATTTCCCCACTCCTGCATGAGAAGGAGGGGAGCAGTAGTATTATTATGATAGTTTCAATATAGTTCAATTTTTTTATTTTACTGTTGAGGATAATCTTTGTACTCAATTATTCAATTTAATAAGAAAATGAAGTTTTGAGATTAATTATGTGTAATTGAGTGTTCTGGGTACTCACCCAAGGGGGCCCACTCGGTGAGGAATCCATAGTTAGATTCATTCTAGTTATCTCACTTTTATGCATTTCTATTATTTCAATTCCTATGCTGAAAAAATATTGCAGCCAAAGTCATAGGATAACTACTGCTTCCTACGGCCGAGCGGTAAAGTAACTAAGGCATTATAGTTATTTTTGTGCACTCTTCCATCCTGCTAGCAGCATTCATTTCCATCATTTACTTTCAAGCATCCACTTTCATAGAAATAGTTTAGCTTTCCTTTGAGTATTCATTTCATGCAACAATAGTATAGTTTCCTTCTGAAAGCATTTATTTCCTGAAGCCATAGAATAGTTCCTTTCCATCATTTATTTCCTATAGTAATTATAGAATGATTGGTTGAGAAAGTACTTGGTGCATATATTTTTCTGGCCCGTTTCAAGTAACACATTCCTGTGTTTGACATATTAAATGAGTTTCTTATAAAGTGGATGAAGTACTTAGTTGGATGTCCAATCCCTGAGTTAAAGGATTGTCTAGTTTCTAAGCCTTTATAACAAGCGATCAATCATTACACTGTCATAAATTCTATCATCTCAAGAAAGACTGCAGAGACCAAATGACAGAGACCAGCACCTTTGCCAATGGAAACACCATTGAAGACATCAAGAAGATGAGAAACAAAATGCGGAGGAAATCTACAAACAATGATTAAGCTAGACCAAACAATGCAATTGGTGACACCCTATCCAATGGATTTGGTGACATCACCACCCCCTCTTAAGAAGAACAAGTCAGTATGGAAGTGCATTACACCAAGTTATATTTTGCATTAGTTCTAATCATACATAGCTAAAATGGAAACATTAGCATGATTATAGATGCACTATGATATTACTTGTTAAATTTTGTGAAAACTACTTCATTGGTTAATACATACCAAAATGCATCAGTATACATTCAAAGCTGAATTGTTTTTACTTACAAAGAATCATTGGTCAACATGTAAAAGAAAAAGTTTCTAGTGTAAACCGAGATATGTCAGTAATCAAGTGAGTTGATAAGTTTTCTTTGCAATACACCGAAACCCATTGGTAAAAGTAACAAGTTAGACAACTGCCCCGAAGCATCGCATGGTCACCAAAAAGGGAAGTTAGTGTATCAACCGACAACTCTATCTTTACACACTGAGGAGTAGTTGAGAATTAATGACCTGACCTAGGGAAAAGTCTATAAAAAGATGATGAAAAGGTTTCATTTCTCACCTCCAATTTTGAGCAAAGTGACCAGAGCGAAAATAGATTCAGAAGAGACAACATTGAAGAGTGACTCCAACCCTTTAAAAAGAACTCCAAAGATATCAGCTACAACAAAAGAAGTTGAAGCAAGTACAAATTATAACTGAGAACTATGTTCATCTTTTATGAAAAGCCCTAAATGTCTGAAATAATGGCCATGACTTCAAGAACTGCTAAGTTGAAGAGAATCAAGGACAAGGTCAAACTTGTCAAGAATTCTACCTGTGTGGAACCCCATTAAAAGATATACACAGAGGTTGCATCACAACTAGACAATGTTGGAGCATTCTCATGAATACCACCTAGGGTTTTGCTCATCGAAGAAGTGAGAACATACCTTCACTACAAAATTATAGAAATTGGTGACCTAGAGGTTGAACAAGATTTCAAGAAGCTGTGGAAAGATGATGGAACCATTAAAGATGAGCTCAAGCACATCAAAGTGAAAGGGCTCACAAATTCCCTATTATTCCCTAAAGTGTTCAAAACCGAGTGGATTCGGTTAGAATTGAGCATAATTCACAATCACAAGCTATGGCTGGATGAGCCCAAACCAATAACCTGAGATGTTATACATGCAGTCACTGATTACCCAATTACTGAAAAGGTAAAGGCATTGAAGAACCCGTCCAAGGAAGAAATTGAAAATAATATAGGAGCTAAGTGTGATGAAAGAGGACTTAAGGTATCCACTATCACAGATGATGAACTAAAATTTAGAGCATTTGTACTAGGATACAAGTTGTTTCAAGCTAGTAGGATGAACAACATAGCATCTAGTGCAGTAGACAAGGGTAATGTAAAACAAAAGGATGCATGAAAAGAACAAAAAGACACATCTAAAGAACTAAAAGATGCTATTGATGCACAACAAGACAAATCTGTTGATGAGAAAAGTGAAGAAGAGAAGCAAACAAAAGATGGAGAGAAGAAAGAGAAATGTGAAGAAGAAAAGAAAGATGATACACCACAACATACAAAAGAAAAATATGCATATGAACCCAAGGTTAATGAGGAGATGTCTTCCCCTAACCAATAGGTTGACACCAAGAAGAAGGTAAAATAAATTTCATCTACCAAGCCTTCACCGAGCACTTCAGAGAAGACAAATGAACTAGCACTAGTTGTTTTCAAAGCTACATCAACACAAATATCAAAAGAAGAAGAAGAAAAATAATATGAATCCAGTTAATCTGGATGAAATTATTGAGATTCCAGTATGTGATCCAAGAAAATTGGATCCAACTGAGCTAACAAAGTATGCAAGACTTTGTGAGATAAAAGCTATCTAGGATAAGCTTATGAAGGCTACAAAAGAAACAAAGGTACTGGAAACCAAAAAATATATACTAAAATAGATAGTACCTAACACTAACATTGATCAAGATACTCCTATACTTGATCAATTGATCATTCTCACAAAATCAATACAATCTCAGAATGTAGATGCTGAAAAGGCAATTGAAGACAGAGAGGAACAAAATTTTTAATTCAAGCTAGCAGATAAAATCAGCCAAGAAGTGGAAGAGAACAAGGTGAAGCTTTCTAAACTTGTAAGTACAATGGACCCCATTATTTCAGAAGCTATCACCTTAATCTAGAAGTTGTGCACTTTAGATCAACTCACTAAGGATTATAGTGAGAAGACGACACAAATTGATGTTGATCTACAAGCAAGTGCACAAGGTGTCACTAAAAATGAAGATGCAATCAAATTTCACTATGAACATCTCAAGCAATCAGGAAAGATGAGACAAGACATTCAAAATGCAGAATCAAAGTTTAGAGATGAGGTAACCAAGCTGCAAGCTCTAATTATACCCAATCTCACATTATTGCAGCAGTACATGACACTGGAAATAATATTGATTGCCACCCCAGAAATGTCTTTCCTAGACATCATTTATGATATACATGCCAGAATTACATTAGAGAACATGGATCTTGAACACCTTAAGGAGAAATGGGAACAAATGATGGAATAAATGTCAAATTCTCATTCCCATATTCTGGACAATCTGTAAGTTACACATTTTTGCCAAAATTTTCAAAATATATAAGTTGTACGTCTTTGTCCATAATATAAAAAAGGGGGAAATGATATGCATATATATCATAAGGTGCAAAGGATACATAAAGGAAGGAAATTATAAGTATACATGTACATATATACTATAATGCATACAATTAGGGGGAGTCATATAATGATAGGATATATACATGGTGTACATACTAAACATGTTAGGATTCATACACATATAATTTTTTGATACTAATGTCAAAGGGGGAGATTGAAGACATTAATTTTTCATTAGTATACAAAAGGAAAACAATTTTTTGAACCTTTGGTAAACCTACACAGAAACAATGACTTTTAGAGATCACCGAAAGCACAGATATCAGACATCACCGAAAGTGTTAATTACAAGAGACACCAGATAGATAAAGTGGAACCCAATAGGAGGAAACTGATAGAGGAAGCTGACGAGCAGATATAGTGCAAACTGAGAGAGCATGCATAGTACAAACTGAAAGAAGAAAATAGTGCAACCCAAAAGATAGTCAAACTGATTTCAGAGCAAACTGAGGATCAGACACTGAAAGTCAATTATAGCCCGCAAAAAGTGGATCTGACTTCCACGTCAGATAAAACATTCATATTATATTTATAGAGTTTTTTTTTGTTTTAAAATCATTACTTAAGGGACAAGAAATATTATCATAAATTTTTTAATCAGTCTAACTGATTGAAAATATGTAGTCTAGGAGATCAACGTAAAGTTGTAAACCTGTGATGATAGAGTTAAGTTTGTTTTACATGAAACTTAATTAGGTCAAATATATATTATAAATAGATGTTTTAATCATTCTAAATGTATTAGGAGAGGATGAATGTATCCAATGAGTACATCTATGGATGAGACTAATAGTTTCAAGAACCAGAACAACAAAAGTTGAAATTGGTTATCAAGAACCAAGAATAGAGGCTACCGAGCAACAAAGGTATTATTCAATCAAAATAGGTGATACACATATAAATGTAATATTGAATGGATCTATAATCAAAAATAGTAGATTGCATACAATCAGGTCAAAGAGTAATTTTCTTACATTCTAACAAGTGAAGCAAAAGTAAAAATCCTTTCAAGGAAGGTGGATTTAACAGTCCTTTGTAAATCTCTTAACCAAGTGCACACTAAAAAGTGTTGCTAAAGCTCTTAACAGAGTAGACTTTAACAGGTCTCCACAGATACTCCTAACAGGGTAGATCATCAAAAGTGATCAAATTTTAAGCCTTAAATGGCCCCTTCCAATATGTAGATAGTGAAGAGTTTTTGGGTGCCATCCCCACCACAGTTTTTACCTTGTTACAGAGGTTTTCTATGGTATCATATCCTATGTTATGACTCAATTAATTTCATGATTGTTTCTATGAATGTTTACATGTTTTATTAAGTTAAAGAATTGATATGTCTTATGCAAAGATAGTATAGAACAAATTATTGGATGATCAATTGATTACATTAAGGTTAAAGGATAAAAGAGATAAAAGTTTTAGAGGTATTGATTCACCCCTCCCCTCTTAGTACATACTTCCCATTATGTCCAAAAATCTTCCACTAATTGCTTGATCCATGCAATGTTAGAGAAATTTGTAGCAACAACCACATATTTTGCTTCTGCAATGGATTGTGAGATGCATCCTTGCTTCTTACTTATCCATGTGACAATTCTATCACCCATGAAGAATGCTCCTCATGTTGTGCTCTTTCTATCATCTAAGTTTCTATCCCAATCAACATGTGTATAGAATTGAAGCTCAAATTTTCCTTCTCTTTTATACCATAAGCCATAGTCTTCAGTATTCTTTAGATATCTCAGAATTCTTTTGACATCAGTCATTTGTGATTCCTCGCGATTAGTAGATAATCTTGCAACTATTCCAACTGCATGTGCTATATCTGGTCTAGTATGAACAATGTACATGAGTTTGCCAATCATAGATCTATATAGGATCTGATTTACCTTAGTTGACTTGTCTTCCTTTGTCAGCTTGCATCTAGTTTCCATAGGTGTTCTAATTGGCTTGGAGTCCTCCATCTTGGATATCTTGAGCACTTGATGTATTTGGATTGTGTGATGTATATGTCTATATCTTGTTGAAGAATCTGTAGACCAAGAAAGAATTTGATCTCCCCAAACATTGACATCTCAAACTCTTTTCTCATTTTAGAAGCAAATGATTTGCATAACATATCATTACCCCCAAATATGATATCATCAACAAATATTTCATCAATCAAAATGTTATCATCAGTATCTTCTTTAAAATGCATATTATTGTTTTCACTAATGAGATACAAGTGAATTATTTCATACCATGCTCTTAGTGCTTGTTTCAATCCATTCAAAGGCTTTGTGTAATCTAAAAACCATGCTTCTCTTGTTAGGATCAACAAACCCTTATGGTTGTTCAATGCATACTTCTTCTAGTATTACTTTTAGGAATGCAAATTTGACATCCATTTGGTATACCTTGAATCCTTTGAATGCAGCATAAGAAAGTATAATTCTTACTCCTTCTATTCTAGCAATAGGTGCAAAGGTTTCTCCTTAGTCAATACCTTCTTCTTATTCATACCCCTTACATATTAATCTTTCTTTGTTCCTTATGAATTTTCCATTCTCATTTAGCTTGTTTCTGAATATCCATTTGGTACTAGTGACATTATTGTCATTTGGTCTAGGTACTAATGTCCATGTTCTATTCTTCTTAGTCTATTATATCCCATCATTCATAGCACTGACTGATTCTACATTTTCAAGTGCAGTAATTTACAGATTTAGGCTCAAAATCACAAAATAAACATGTAGTGTTTAGTGGCTTACTTCTTGTTCTCATTCCAGCCTTCTTGTCTCCTATGATATGGTTCTATGGATGGTGTCTTCTGACATACTTAGAAATTACTGGTTTAGCTCTTCATTCATCATTATTATCATCATCTTGATCTTCATTTTGATTTCCATCGCTTGGGACATCATTTTGAGAAATTTCCTAATTTTTGATGTTTACAGCCTGATGGTCGGGTGCAATGTTCTATCGCTTGGGAGTGATACAGTGTTTTTCAAGAAGAGTGTCATGTTATTCACTATAGATAGACCTATTGTAGTCTTCTAGATCCTTTCTTCTTTCTTCATCATTTTTCTCAGCAAATTCATCTACTTTGACATTTTCACTTTAAATGATTTTGTTAGAGGATTTGTTAAGACATTTATAAGCCTTTCTTTTGGTAGAATAACCTATAAATATTCCTTCTTCACCTTTGGAGTCAAGCTTTCCATTTCTATCATCTTTCAAAGTATAACATTAACTTCCAATTTTTTTTCAGTAACTTACATTTGGTGTCTATCCATACCATAGCTCATAAGGTGTCTTATTGGTTTCCTTCTTCAATTGAACTTTTTTCAATGTGTAGACAACAATACTGACAACTTCTCTCTAGAATTTTTGGGTGATGGATTTCTCAATCATCAGTTTTCTAGCACAATCAACAATGGATATGTTCCTTCTTTTAGAAATCACATTTTACTGTGGTATTCTTGGAGCAGAAACCTGTCTTTGAATTCCATGCTCATTAGAAAAGTTAGTGAATTCATCACAAATAAATTCTCCTCCTCTATCTAATCTTAGACATTTTATTTCCTTTCCACTATATCTTTATACCATTTAAACATCTTGAATTCTTCTGATTTCTCTTTTAAGAACATAATTGTCATCATTCTAGAATAATCATAAACAAATAGAATGAAGTATCTATCACCATAATAGCTATTATCTCTCATCATTCCACATAGATCGGTGTGGAATAATTCTAAAATAACATTAGATATGTAGGTTTTGTTCTTGATACTAGACTTTGTAATTTTACCTTTTTGACAATTCTTACACATGACATGGTCGGGCTTTGACATGCTCGGTAAGCCTCTTACTTTCCTTTTATTGCTTATCGTAACCATGTTGTCAAAACTCACATGATATAACCTTCTATGCCACAACCATATGTGTTCATTTCTAGCCATTAAAAAAGTGGTGTTAATATCATCAAGATATAATAGGTTACATTTTGTCTGTTCACCAGTTCCGATTAACCTTCCTAATTCATTAAAGATCTTTTCCTTTTTTTTCTCAAATGCAACTTGGTGTCCTATGGTATTCAGCTATGAAACACTCAATAAATTATAGTTAAGTCCTTTCACCCAATATGCATTTTCACATCTGATTAGATTATGCAACATGATGGTTCCTTACCTTCAAATGGACAAGGTGAGTCATTACCCATTCTTACTGATCCACCATTATAATACTCAAAAGTTTCAAAATTTTCCTTATCTCTAGTCATGTGGTGAGTACAACCATTATCAATAATCTAGACATCATTTTTACTAACCTTAGATATGAGTGCAGTCTCAACATACCTGTCCTCTTTGTCTGAATCATCCTTCATAGCAACAAATACCACCTTAATATCTTCATCACATTCGGTGTCACTATTTTCAGCTTTGTTCTCATCTAGATAACAAGATTTCTTCCCTTTGTCCTTTAGTATCTGATGTTTCTTCATTCAGATTGTCAATTGCTTCAGTAATCTCTATCATCACCTCTATCAAACTTCTTTTAATATGATCTATCATTGTTTTTGTCTTCTTTTCTTTTGTTAGGACATCTAGCAACAAAGTGTCCAATCTCTTTACAATTAAAACATATTAATGGTAATTTACCTTTGTATCTACCTTTTCCTGTCTTCAACCTTCTAGCCATTAGTGCTTCAATCTCATCAAGTTCTTGGTCATCACTATCCCTTTCACTATAATTTCTCATAGTATGTTTATGACTTTCTTTACTTATTTTCAAAGAAGATTTGAATACAGGCTCAATAGATGGTAAGACCATTTTGTTAAAGTTATTAATCTCAAATGAAATAAGTCTACCAATCAAACTATCTAGAGTGACATTGTTATTTGCTACTGTTCTCATTTCTTGTATAGAAGATTCTCTAATAGCATATATAGGCAGTAAGGTTCTTAGGATTTTACTTACCACTGCTTCTTCTTCAAGTACACCTCCTACTCCTCAGATAGGATTCACTACCTCTTTGATTTTGTAGCTGTACTGAGTGATGTTTTCTCCTTCTTTCATTCTTAGGTCATCAAATCTTCCTCTTAGGATTTCTGCCTTAGCTCTTAGCACATTATTATCTCCTCCATGTACAAGATTTAATTTGTCCCACATTTTCTTTATAGTGGTGCATGATTTGAAAACTTCAAAATCAGCATTGGACAGTGAGGAAGCAAGTTCTATCATCCTAGAATTGTGTTCATGCTTTTTACTGAATTGATTAACTGTTGGAGGTCTAGTAGGTAAAATAAATTTGGTATCTAAGTATTGAGTAACATCATTTCCAATACATCATAGGTGGAGTCTTATCCTACTTTTCCATGATGCAAATTTTTCCTTGTTCAACTTAGGCACATCCCTTTTTCTCATCTTGTGATTTTTTTCTTGAGTCATTAAACTCCCTTTCTAAGAACACAAGCTCTGATACCAATTATTTGAATAATTGAGAGGGGGGGGGGGATTCAGTGGCCTCAATAATTAATCAAATAAATAAACCCAAAATTTTATGCAAAAAATATAAACCTCTAGTTATCTTCAGTCCTACAAGATGTATGTCCTTAAATAATCTTATCAAGTAATTACTGCTTGGAGCATACTATTTATCCTTTTGCTAAGCTTTACTGAAATATAGTAAATAAATTAGTGTTTATCGATCAATCTTGTTTTCATAATGTGTAAAGAAAAACATCAAATAAATGAACCATATACACATTTGACACATGGATTTTTAAAGTAGAAACCCTATTAGGGGAAAAAATAGTTGGGAGCGGTAACCCAAAATTTTCACTCTTCTAAAGTGAGCTCAGTGAAGAGCCAACCTTGTTAAAGGTTACAAAGACACTATTAAGTGCGACCTTGTTAGAGGATTTAAAAATAATAGTTTGTCACTTGATATCTAGCATTCACTATGCTATCTTCATGAGAAACCTTTTGATACTCCTTGGGATGTATCTCAATATATAAAGGATGGTTAGATCCTACTCTGTTAAGAGATTTTATGAATCAATGGTTAAAGTGAAACAATATATGATCTGTTCATAAATACAACTTAATCTTGTAGATGTTAAGATCTATTGTAAGCTAATTAATACATATATGATCAATGTTATCTTTAATTCCTTTACTCCATTTATTTCTTCTCGGTGAATGTTGTTTCTTCTCTCTTGCTCGGTGTCTGCATAATTCTTAGCTCTATTCTTCATCTTGTTTGATACGATTTGTATGAAGACTTCTTATCTTCACTAGAATTTTTTTCAACATCCTCTTTCTTTTGATAATGAATTATATTGACTCTTTTATAGACATGATTTCACCATTTATGATTCCTTGTCTTTCTTGTTCTTGACGTGATCCGCATATCTCAACATTCTTGCTTTAAAGTTTGCTTTAGTTTTATCCCATAGATTTTTTTAGGAAAACTAGAATAAAACTAGCTTTAAATCTCTAGCTTATCTTTATCTTTTAACTGGGAGATGAAAACAATGTAATCAAATATTTAACTCTATATTTATCTCCTACGAGCTAAATCTTTCGTCGTTTCTCAACTTTAGTTCTGATCGGTTTAACTCTTTATTTCCTTGATGTATTACCAAGCCTTTCTCTTCAACCCTAATCTCCACTAGTGTTCAATGGGCCTCTTCTCTAGCCCAATTAGGTTTATTTACTAACCCTAACCTTCAAGTATCCTTTCCACAAGATCCTACTATGATTCAGTTTGGGTACACCAACAAAGAAAGGAAACTACACATCATTAGTCATAATGCTCTTCTTACTCAATCACAACACTTTGATCTTCAATTGATCAAGGAAGCTTCTCCATGGAGAGATAGTCCATAATAATGTTAATTGGATCAAATCCAATTTCCACAAACTCATTTGGCCAAGGCACCGTTACCGAGTTCCAAGAACTAAGCCAAATTGACCCAAAATAGGGCTACAAGCAATTAGGCCTATTTTGAGGGAAAACTCAAATAACTTGTAAAACTTCTTAACAAGTCAGAAAATTAGCAATATATGTTGATACCCTTTATTAATAGAACCTAATTATTTTCTAGGTCTTGGCTACCAGAAGTGTCCATACAATACTTCCTATAATTAAGCCTAGAAATTAGGGTTTGTAAGCAATTATATTGTCTGCACCTAGAAATGGTTTTCTTGCCCATAAAATCATCTTACCCAAACTTATCCTTAGAGTTGGCACTCCTTCATACACCCTACTATCTCCCCACAATCACTGATTGAAGCAATCAATGCTTTGGATTCTTCAAACTTACTCTTCAAATGTTTTTGACCCCTAGCCTTGCATCTCTGGCTCACCTAGGAAATCAACTTATAAATTTCTCCCATGCTTTCCAGGGACCCTCCTTTACTATACAAAATGTACATGGATTCATCTTCCAACTCCCAAAGCCCCATGCAAGTTCCACGGTGGGAAGTGGACTTATGACCCCATTTGCACAAAATGCCTGATTCAAGCTAGCGACTAGACAAAAACCAAAATAATTTACAAAAGCAACTAAATATATGCAAATGGAAATCTACCTCCACACAGAATCCTAAAACATGCTACACTAACATAAACAAAATCTACAGTAGATGTTTCAATCCATCTCAATACCAAATTCTCAGAAAATACACAAACTACAATATAGTCTGTACACTTGCTGACACAATGAATCTAACCCTTAAAAAGGGTCAAGGATAGCCTTCAGTAGTTGACCAAGACACAAAATTATCATTTTCAGATAGTTATCTAACTAATTTCTCAAAGTTGCAACTTTGCAACAAATGTTGTCAATGTTGTCAATGATAAGATTGACAACTCTTACATCTTTTTGGATATTCTATCAAAACTCAGTCAAAAGCCCACAAATCTTGCCCAAATGCCTATATAAGGTTTTATCACATAAAATAGGATGTCAAATCCCTTTCTTGATCATTTTTACATCAAAATGTATAAAACACCCTAATTTACCTAATGTGGACCATCCTACTAAATAAGGTCACTAAGAACCTATTAAGGCCTCCTAAACACACACACTTCACACTAGGACTTGTTTAGTCCCCTTATTGCACTAGTGGTTTGTCTAGAACCACTACAAGAAAAAAAAACACTTAGGAACCCTAGGTCTTTAGTAGCCCTACCTAGGTGCTCCTGCACCATACTCCCCCACAAGGGAAAATTATGTCACTCATGTGGACAAGATATCCTTTGAAATGCCCACCTTCTTGAAGTCTTCCTTTGCAATGCATTAGGCCTGTGATTCTGGTCTATCCTTTGACTGAATCAAGTGTTCCATGTAGATCTTCTTCCTTGTACTCTTCTTAGCCCTAGAATCCAGAACTTTGTCAGCTACCAATTGTGGTTTGGGAGGTAATATAGTAGCTCCAACTTCACCACTGATTCCTTGACTTCTTTGACTAATCTCATCTATCTTCCCTCTGAACTGGATTAAGTCTTGTACATTGAACCTTGGAGATATGCTCAAATGTGATGGTAAGTCTATCTTATAGGAATTAGCCCCATATTTGGCTAGGATTTTGCAAGGTTCCACCCTCTTCATCTGCAATTCGGTAGGGACACCCTTCTATAACCGAGATTTGTTCAAATGAACCATCACATAGTCACCTACCTCAAACTGAATGTCTTTCCTCTTTTCATCAACTTTGGCCTTCACCTTGTGTTGACTCTCTTGGATTGTCTTCTTCACTTGATCATGTATCTCCTTCATAGTGTGGGTGAAGTCCTCAGCATGCCCATTCATGTACTCCATGCCTCCAAGATCCCTAAGCTCACACACACCCCTTGGGTGCATTCCATAAACAACTTCAAATTGGCTTCTCCCTGTCATTTTGTTCTTACTATCATTGTAAGCATATTCTTCTTGGGGAATGAAAACATCCCAGGTCTAACCATACTCCTTAGTTAGGAACGTCAATAGGTTACCCAACACTCTATTGACCACCTCAGTTTGGCCATCAGTCTGAGGATGGTAAGTTGAACCAAAAGAAATATTTGTACTCAATCTAGTATGGATCCTCACAACCTCCTTAAGAAGAAATAAGCTATGTGGATAGCATAAGTCTTATCGGGTATGAAATGACCAATCTTTCTAAATATATCAACCACTACATAAATTATATAATATCCTTGCTTGGTTTTGGGTAGACCTACTATCAATTCCATGATCACAAACTCCCATGGTGGGTTAGGGACTGGTAAAGGCTGATATAAGCCTACATTATTGATTCCTCCTTTGGATTTCATGCATACAACACACTGCTCCACATACTTGGTAACATCTCTTACCAATTTTGGCCAATGGTAGAACCTTTGCACAAGATCCAAGGTTTTGTTCATACCAAACTGACCACTTAAACACCCATTGGGTTTCTCCTATATGAGATTCATTCTCATAGAGCCTCTTGGCACACATAACATATTACCCCTAAATAACAATCCATTCTACAAAGTAAACTCTGAAAACTTGCTATGGAAATGGTTCTAAAAATCAATACACACCTTGTATGCTTCCCCAAAGTCCTCATTTGCTTTGTAGAGATCTCTAAAACTATCAATGCCAATACTATTCAATTGAACTTCTTGGACTATTAGCGACCTCCTTATTAGTGCATCTACAACCTTGTTGAACTGCCCTTTCTTGTGATTTATTGTAAAGGTAAATTATTGTAAATACTCAATCCATTTCAAATGCATATTGCTTAGTTTTTCCTGAGTATTAATGTAACTAATGGCTTGGTTGTCAGTGAACACCACAAATTCTTTGGGCAAAAAATAATTCCTCCATTTTCTAAGGGACTGAACTAAAGAATATAGTTCTAAGTCATAAGAAGAGTATTTCTTCTTAGCCTTATTAAATTTCTCACTAAATAAGGCAATGGGCCTACCCTCTTGACTCAATACACCCCCTATTGCTATTCCACTAGCATCACACTCAATGGTAAACAATTTTTCAAAGCTTTGCAATTGTAGGATGGGTTGAGTGGCTACTTTCTTTTTCAACAACTCAAAAGCTTTTTCTACTTCAAAGGTCCATTTGAACTTAGTTTTGACCCCACCTTTGATAGTATCTAATAAAGGAGCACAAATACCACTAAAATTCCTGATAAAATTTCCATAAAACTAGGATAAGCCACGGAAACTTCTTACCTCAGTTCCTATGGTAGGTGGTGGCTAGTTGAGGATAACTTCAACTTTCTCTTGGTCCATCTTCAAAGACCCCTTGGACACTACAAAGCCCAAATAGACTAGTTCTTGCTTGAAGAACTCACACTTTTCAAGTTTGATAGCCAATTTCTCTTCATGTAGTATATGCAACACTACTTCTACATGCTTGATATGCTCCTCCTTTGGCTTTCTAAATATTAGTATATCATCAAGATATACAACTACAAACATCCATGTGAAGTCCTTGAGCACTTCATTCATGAACCTCATGAATGTGCTTGGAGCATTTGAGAGACAAAATGACATTACAAGTTATTCAAATAACCCATCTGTGGTCTTGAATGTCATTTTCCATTCATCCCCTTCTTTCACCCTGATTTGGTTATAACCACTCTTTAAATCCAACTTGGTAAAGTACATTGCCCCTCCAAGAAAATCCATGAGATCCTCAATCCTAGGTATGGGGAACCTATACCTTATTGTGATTCTATTTATAGCTCTTGAATATGTGCAAAGTCTCCATTTTCCCCCCTTCTTGGATACTAACACAAAAGAGACTGCACATGGGCTTATACTCTTCTTGATCAAGCCTTGATCCAAGAGTTCTTGCACTTTCCTTGCCACTTCAAAATTATGATCAGGGGTTAACTTGTATGCTACCTTGTTAGGGAAAGATGCACCAGGGACAAATTCTATCTAAGGAATTACTACCCTTCTAGGAGGTAAGGTAGTAGGAGTGCCATCACTCACCATGTATTTGTAATTCACAACCAATGTCTATATCTCTGATGGAAATGGCTCCTTGACTAGTTTTTCTTCCTCCTTAGGTCTGATCACAATAGAATACCCTTCCTTCTCATCATCCTTGAGATCCCTCACAAACTCCTTTCCACTACACAACATAACATTAGGAGTCTTGGATCGTGGCTCTTCATCTTCTATCAAAGACTAAATCCTTAAAGTTTTTCCTCCTTTCTTGAAGGTTATATAATTATCCTTTCATTCATATACTGCCCCATTGTCAAATTTCCAAATCCTTCCTAACAGCAAATGACAAGAAACCATTGGTAGGATGTCACACAAGAGTTTAACCTTATACCCTACTGTGGAGAATTATTTCCATGTCTCCTCATTCACCAATACACTTTGGCCTTTGTTGAGCCATGTCACCTTATAGGGATACACATGGGGTACTTTGGTCAACTTGAGTTTGTTTACTCCTTCCTTTGAGATGATATTATTAGTGGAACCAGAGTCCACTATTACCTTACAACCTTTGTCAAGGATCTTGCATCTTATCCTAAACATATCGCTCATATGCTTAAGCTCATCTTTACTTTGTTTCCTTATCAATACCCTTCTAAACATTAATTTTTCACCCATCTATAAATCTAGATGGCCAATCTCAGGTGCTTTGACACTTGAAGTGTCCTCGTGAGCATAAGCTACTCTCTTATCACTATTTCATGCAGTAGGCTTGTCAATACATCTATATGTTATGTGGCCAAGTTAACCATAGTTGTAATACTTCATACTTGAAAAGTATGAGTTACTTCTACCTCCTCTCCCTCTAATGGAACCTCCTTGATTGCACTTGCCTCTGTTAAAGACCCCTCTTGCAGTTCTTTCAGTATTAGGCTCTATCATCTTGTTCTCTCCTTGTGACCTTTTCTCATTGCCTCTACCTTGGTAGCCTCCTCTTTTACCCCTTTACTATCTTCCCCTACCTTTTTTATTCTTGAAGTTAGAATCACCCTTCTTTCTATTCTTTTCTTCCACTCTTAGGGCTAATTGATGACACCTTTGCACAGTGGTTGGTGTCCACAAATTGATTTCTTCTTGGATGTTCCATTTCAACCCACCCAAGTACCTAGAAAATTTGATTGATTCCTCTTCTTATTTCTTAGATCTAAAAAACAATATTTGGAATTCCTCTATATATGAGGCCACATCTAAGTCTTTTTTCTTCAAGTTCTATTTTTTCCTATGATGCTGAATCTCATAGTCTTTAGGAAGATAATTCTCGTTTAGCTTGGTCACCATTGCATTCCAATTTTCTATGGGTTTCTTACCCATTCTTACCCTCTCATCTTGGGGGTATTTCCACCATGTTAAGGCTGACCCTCTAAGTCTTGATTTGGCCACCATGAGCTTTTGTGCTTCAGTCACTCCTTCACACTCAAAATGGTTCTCCATTCCTTCAATCCAATCCATTACTGCCTCTATGTCCATCTTTCCACTAAATAGTGGGATACCTTCCAATGCCTTTCCTCTTAGGACTTTTATGGGTTTTAGGAAGGGCTCTTCATTCAAGACATGGTATGGTTTAGGGATAAGGTCTTCTTCTACTATATTTTTACCCCTATCACTACTTTCCACATCTTTGGTTCTAGTTTCTGAATTAGCAACTTCTTCTAGCCTAATCTTCATTCCTTATAAGGATTCTTCAAGGAGTCTATTCTTCTCCTTTTTCTCATAAAATTCCTTAGCTAACTTTGCATTTTTCAGCATCTTTGACTCTCCTATTGATTCACCAGTAGGTGCAAACATACACTAACTTCCCAAGTTTCTTAACTTGCTTTGATACCAATCTGATGTATTACCAAACCTTTCTCTTCAACCCTAATCTCCACTAGGGTTCAATGGCCTCTTCTCTAACCCAATTATGATTCTTTACTAACCCTAACCTTCAAGAATCCTTTCCACAAGATCCTACTCTAATTAAGTTTGGGTACACCAATAAAGAAATGAAACTACACATCATTAGTCATAATGCTATTCTTACTCAATCACAACACTTTGATCTTCAATTGATCAAGGAAGCTTCTCTATGGAGAGATAGTACATAAGACTATTAATTGGATCAAATACAATGTCCACAAACTCATTTGGCCAAGGAACCTTTACCGAGTTCCAAGAACTAAGCCAAATTGACCCAAAATAGGACTACAAGCAATTAGGCCTATTTTGAGGGAAAACTCAAATAACTTGTTAAAATTATTAACAAGTGAGAAAACTAGAAATATATGCTGATACCCTTTATCAAGAACCTAAACATTTTCTACATCTTGGCTACCATAAGTGTTCATACAGTACTTCCTATAATTAAGCCTAGAAATCAGGGTTTGTAAGCAATTATACTGTTTGCACCTAGAAATGGTTTTCTTTCCCATCAAATCATCTTACCCAAAATTCTCCTTCGAGTTGGAGCTCCTTCATAAAACCTATCTCCCCAGAATCACTGATTGAAGCAATGAATGCTTTCAATCCTTCAAACTTGCTCTGCAAATGCTTATGACCCCTAGCCATGCATCTCTAGCTTGCCTAGGGCATCAACTTATAAATTTCTCCCATGATTTACAGGGCTCCTCCTTTACTGTACATAATGTACATGGATTCACCTTCCAAATCCTAAAGGCCCGTACAAATTGCACGGTGGGAAGTGGAATTATGACCCCATTTGCACAAGATGCCTGATTCAGACCAACGACTAGACATAAACCAAAATAATTTACAAAATCAACTAAATATATGAAAAATTAAAATATAACTCCACACAAAATCCTAAAACATGCTACACTAACATAAACAAAAGCTACAGTAGATGATTCAATCCATCTCAATACCAAATGCTCAGAAAATACACAAACTGCAAGTGTTCTTGAATTATACAGGCCGCACACTTGTTGACACAATGAGTCCAACCCTTCAAAAAGGTCGAGGATAGCCTTAAGTAGTTGAAAAAGATACAAAAGTATCAGTTTTAGACAGTTATCTAACCAATTTCTTGAAGTTGCAACTTTTCAACAAATGTTGTTAATG
Organism: Thuja plicata; assembly: GCA_018584345.1. Lineage (NCBI taxonomy): Eukaryota > Viridiplantae > Streptophyta > Pinopsida > Cupressales > Cupressaceae > Thuja > Thuja plicata. The sequence continues at coordinate 551,133 of MU224697.1, forward strand.
TTGTCAATGACAACATTGACAACTTTTACATCTTTTTGGATATGCTATCCAAACTTGGTCAAAAGCCCACAAATCTTTCCCAAATGCCTATATAAGGTGTTATCACCTAAAATAGAACCTAAAATCCCTTGCTTGATCATTTTTACATCAAAATGTATAAAACAACCTAATTGACCTAATGTGGACCATCTTACTAAATAAGGTCACTAAGAACCTATTAAGGCCTCCTAAACACACACACTTCACACTAGGACTTGTTTAGTCCCCTTATTGCACTAGTGGTTTGGTTAGAACCACTACAAGCCAAAAAAACACTTAGGGACCCTAGGTCTTCAGTAACCCTACCTACGTGCTCCTGCACCATTCCTCGGTCTTGACTTCAGTTGTCCTCGGGCATCTTTGTCTATCAGGGTTGTCCCTCCATCGGGAAACACTGTGACCTTTAGTTTTTCTCGAGTATCACTTTGGTTCTACTTGATAATTATTTCTCAATAATATTTCTCGAGTATCATTGTGACTCTTCTCAGGGATCTCTATCCATCAATGTGCATTGTCCTTCAGTGTTTGTTATCACTTGGTGTATACTGAATTTTTATGCATTGTTGATAACATAACCTTTATATCTTTGGTTATTTAAAGTCTTTGACAATATGTATATGACCAATAATATTATATCAAGTTGACATCAATGACAATACAATACATTAACTGATTTAATGTCTTGCATTAACTTTCTACATCTCTATGATCATCAACTTAACATGTTCAAACATTCAATCAATTAGTTCATCACCTACATGTCAGGGTCTCGGAGGAGGGTAACTAGTTCTACAATTATTGGAATGAAGATGATGTAGGAGGGACTAAAAAAGATGGTTATATTGATTCTAATAATGAATAATTGTTTAAGGAAAGACTCAGAAGTGCCAGTCTGAGGAAGAAGAAAATAAAATATGATGATTCTCACAAGACTCCCAAAGCAATGGTCAAAACAGCCTAAGAGTTTATGTATTTTATCCTTTCTTCTTTAATCATATTTTAGGAAATTTACATTTCTAAGGGTTGTCAAATTTCTCTTGATAAATTTACCTAAAGGATAATTTTGTTTTTGGTTTCATAAGTCTAGTGTTTATATTAAGGTTTCTCTTTTCTGAGGCAAAGTACTCAAGGGTTTTCTTAAGTTTTATATATTTCTTTCTTCCCTTTTTTGGGCATCAGAGCTGAGTAATTGTTTCCTTCCTTGTATTATACAACTTTTATCAATGTTGGATTAATAGAAAAATGTAATATTACTTAACAAGAACATAACAATGGCTATTTTAGGAACATAAGAAAAATAAATACATGCAACAGGAGGTTAATGTAGTTTAAGTTTAGGATGGAAGAATTCATCAACTTATTAATTTTAGACAATACTAATGATCAGATGCATTATTTTTTATTAGGAGTGGGTATGTTCTTCCCTTTTTGTGTATTGCTTCTAAGTTTATTGGATTATGGGGGTTGTAGAAAAATATGACTCCTCTTTATCAAAATTTATTGATAGTATTGGAAGTGGATATTCTAGGGAATGATAATACCATATGGATATAGATGAAATATATATTAAGATAGGTATTAATAATATGCATATAAATACTATATTTTTATAGAGATTAATATTAATCTATCCATATATCGATATCTATTTTCATATTCATATAACCTAATTTTCACTGTATGATTTATACTTTGGTTTAAAATAGATAGATGTGTAGATTTTTTAATACTTGCTTGTGTAAATAGTATATTATTATATAGAGTCTTATACACATTATTCTCTCACTTTGTTAATAGATATTTTGAAATCCAGTGTTAAAAGAATATCATAATTTCATGTTTAAATAAACCAACCCTCCTTTGTATTATCTTCTCCTTTTTCGTTGGAGATATAACTAATGAAAGTCAAGGGTGCCACTTGAAAGATTTGGGCCACCTAGAATCTCAGTTGGAGCCCAAGTAACTAGTACTTCCAAGAGTGGAAGGACCAACATCAACAATAGGTCATCCAAAAACTTAAAAAGTTAACAAAAATACTTTTAATTTTAATACGAATATAAAATTTAAAAAAAAAAGCTTTTAAACGGAATTTTGTTTTGATCGAAAACATGACATCAAATACTTTTGATCGAATGCACTTTTTGCATTCAATTGAAAGTTACTTTCGATAGAGCATGGCTTAAAATTATATTTGGTTGAAAGAGTAAAATACTTTGGGAGAAAAAAGTATATCTTTAATAGAGATAAGTAAATCTCAATATTAATATGATAAAAACTATATTATCCTAGGTAATATTAAATCTTTCACTAATACCAAGCGAAGGGTAGGTTGGTTTTTATAGGGGGAGGTGATTAATTCAATCCCAAGTTAGGTGACTCCCAAGAGGTGGTATTGATGGGTGCTCATGAAACCATTAGGCCAATTGGTGGTATTGATAAGTGTTCATGAGACCTTTCGGCTTAATTATGGAGAAGGTTTTAGCACCATATAATAGTAATTCCCCATCCTCTGTTGGGTTAGGAAATAAATAAAGATAGGTTTGGATATAGTAATTATGGTTTGTATTTTAATAAAATTAATAGTCTACCAGTCCCTACAAATGGTGATTACAAATTGTTTCAAGACTAGATATTATGCACATTGTCTACCTTTCTACTAGGTATAAATCTAGTCTAAGTAAATCTCACGAATTCAAAGTAGAGAGGATATTCAAATATTTGGAAGGAACTCTAGATTTTGTGTTTTCATACAAAAAAGATGGAAATTTTTATTTGAAATATTTAACAAATATTGACTAGGCATGATGTGCAGATGATAGAAGTACAAATGGTGGAGCATTCTTCTTAGGATATAGATCGATTTCCTTGATGAGGAAAAAACAAGATACAATTTCTTTATCCATTGTAGAAGTAGAATATATTGCAATAGCATCTTGTTGTACTCCAACCATTTGAATGAATAAGAAACTTAAGGATTCAAAGGTGTTCTTTGACGAGACAATTCTTATAATATGTTATAATACTTGTGCAATTGATATAGATCCAAGAATTTTGTAATGCATCGAATAAAAAAACACATTTCTATTCGATATCAATACTTGATAGAGGAGAATGCTGAGAAAGAGATTAAATTAGAGTATGTCCCCAAAAAGGAACAAATTGTAGACTTTTTTACCAAGGCTCTGGCTAAGGATACTGTTGAGCATCTTAGGCAGAAATTGGGGGTTATTGGCCCTCCCTTTTAAAATTACATGTACAAAAGGTATGCATGTCTCAAGGGGGAGAACTATTGAACATCTTGTCTCCTGGATTGATGTTATGGTTTCCCTTAAGGGGAGTGCTGATTGTAAGTGGTTGTAGGATGCATTGTAGAAACTATGTTTCCTCTATTAGTGGGATAAATTATTATTTTTTTCATGCAAAATAATAGGGAAGGCCCATCATTTTTCCTTGATGTCAAAGTGGGGAATGAAAACTAGGATTTGATGAGGTTCTTGGCGTTCCCATAAATGAAAAGGGGGGAGATTGTTAGCATTATTATTTTCATTGTTGTTAAGCCTTTTGGTGTGGCACTAATGCTTGTTTGCAAAAGGATTTACTTATTGTGATCATGATTATGTAAGAATATTTTTTGATTGATGAAGAATATTTGAAAAAAAAATTAATAAGGTCTGACAGAGTGATGTTAATTGAGGAAGAAGATTTTTTTACCGAGGCTATGACAATTATTAAGGAATTGCATTTATTTATTGAGGCATTAAAATTAATTAAGGAAGAAGATTTGTTTCCATAAGACTATGGTCCAGGACCACCTAGGAAAATCCCTAAATGTTGTTAGAATTTTGGCTTGTACTTCTCTAGCCAAGCTAATAGGTTTTCATTTTACCTAAGAAGGTCTTGCAAGTGTGTTCCTAGGTGGATTAGACTAGGGTCAATCCAACCTAGACGTTTAATTTTTTCCTAGTTGATAGTGCTAGATTAGGCCTAAGATGAGAAAATAGGTTTGGGTGATACCACAATAGTGGGTTACACTTTTTTGCCTAAACAGACATTGAAGTCTACATTTTGAGAAAAACTTTCACATTCAGATGCATATTGTCGTTAAACTATTTGAAATCAGAAGATGAAGTAAACTAGAGTCTTTTAGGATTTTCTGTCTAGATTCTATATATATATATATATATA
>MU224697.1:560251-570409 GCA_018584345.1 Thuja plicata
TATATATATATGTATGTATGTATACACATATATGCATATGTATACACACACACACACACACATATATATATATACATATATATACATATATACATATATATATACATATACATATATATACATACATATATACATATATATATATATATGTATTTGTATATATATATGTATATATACGTATATATATATGTATATATATACATATATATATGTATGTATATATATACACACATATATGCATATATACATACATATATACACATATACATGCATATATACACATATACATGCATATATACACAAATTTACAAACAATGTATATAAAAAAAAATTATAATGCATATATACAAACAATATATATTATAAAACAATAAAATATGCAAATTAAAAATGTGAAAAACCTGAGTATAGACATTCGATAAAAAGGAAGCCCATTCTCTAGTCGCTTTCAACCCAGCTGAAATAGTGAAAATGACTATTTTGGCATGTTTTTTATTCCACCAAAAAAAACCTACTTACTTTCGATCGAAAGTAAGTACTTTCGATCGAAAGTACTTGCTTACTTTTGATCAAAAGTAAGTAGGTACTTTCGATCGGAAGTAACATCTGATCGAAAGTAGCCATTTTAGGTACTTTCGATCGAAAGTAACTCACTTCCGATCAAAAGTGTTTCATCGTTCCGATCGAAAGTATGATGAATTTTTTAGTGGGCCACGCTTTTTGGGGAAAATTCCTTCCTCCTGAAAAGTGTAACCCACTATTGTGGTATCACCCATTTAAAAGTGTCTAAAATCCTTTAAGGCTTAGGAAAGGGTATTATAGTGCCTAAAATGGTTCCTAGATTCTTTCTACACCATTCTAGGTTGAATAGAGACTCGTAGCTACAATTGTGCAAAAATATGTAATGTTGTCATAATGTTGCTTGACAATATTTTAGAAACTTTTAATGTTGCATGTCAACAAATGGAAAAATTGGATTCCTTTGTTGGAAACAAAATGGGTAGTTTTCATAATGGCATAGAATCATGGGCATGGCATGTGAAGGAAAAATAGATCCCGTTTCCCGAGGCATTGAGTGGAGAAGTGTAATTTTGGAAGTGAATAAATGCTCTATGTCCTAGTTTTGAGTAGAAGTCAAGTTGCATTGTGTTTATGAGTTATAATATGGATTGAGTTGCAGGAGTTGGTGTTTTTTCTGTATAGTAGAGACAATTCTAAGTACTTTCTATTAAGTAGTGTAGTAGTTTTGAGTTCATTTGTTTAGCTTTAGTAAATTTTTTTGTAGACTCTATTGTTTCTAGAGTAGACAGTGTGGTTTTTAGTTTTATGGATCCCCCATAGTAGGAGTCCATAGGAGCGAGTTTTTTTATTTTATTTTTAAGGTCATGCCCTAGGCGAACACTATGTGTCTGGTTAGAGTTTTGGCATGAACTAATAGTGCATGATTGCAAGGTAACGATTAAGGGAGTGAAACCAATGGTGGTTTCATATGCACAAAGGTCATATAGACACCTCTTAAGAAGCTTGAGCATTGAACAATCTATCTTAATACATTTTTGAAAAGAAATCAGAGGATTGCACAAATATAGGCCAATTAGCCCTATTAAGCCTACATTTTAGGAAGCCAATGTATGGAGGACTTAGGAACCTAAGACCAAAAAAATATTCAAGGACTTGGAAAATGGTATCTGGATCTCAAGTTATTTTTTGGGGTTATTTGGAAGTTTGGAGAAAGAATTGAGAAAAACCCTCTGTATAGGGCTAATTAAGAAATTAGGCCTATTAGGACCAAAATCATAGTCAGTCTTGAAATCGATTGATTAAGTCTTGATGTCCCATTCAAATGGAGTCATATGGATGTAAAATGATTGTTTCAATGATGGATACACCCCCAGAAACATTTGTGAAGATGTTGTGAATAGTTTGCACTTGGATTCATTCAGGAAAGAGTGAAGAATTTAAGAAACCTTAATGTTAGCGATCCCTCAAGGTGAAGCATAATGAGATTAACTCTTGGAGTGAAGTTAGGATAGTCTTAGGCCAGAAGAGAAAAGAATATATAGGTCTTAGAAGTAATCTTGGGATCTAGTGAAGGCTAGGACAAGTAAAGCCATCGATAAGGGATTGTGCAAGCACACCTTGGAGCATCTCTATATGAATGGTATCAGAGCTTGTTGATCAGGCTTGTGGTGAATGTTCCAACTAGAAGAGTCGGTGAGAGAGTCTACAATGGTGACAAGTGAATATTTGGCAAAGAAGGTAGATGAGAAAGAAGAAGAGAATATATTTCTCAAAGAGAGACTGGCACAATTAGAACACAAAGGGGACCAAGTGGAAGAAAAGACTGAAGAAGTGAAGGATAAGGTTGAAGGGAAAGGAAAAGAGATTTCTTTAGATGATGAAGTACCTGAAGCTAACCATGTCCTCATTGAGGAACCATTATTAAAGGAAATAAATTCTTTGAGTGTTAAAGCACTAGAAGGATTTCTTATCTTTAGCGGAAAGATGGAGACAAAGATAGTCCTAGATTGGATAGAAGGACTAGAAAACCACTTTGAATGTGATGGCATTACTGAAGCTCAGAAGGTGAAAGTTTCTAAGGCAAGACTTAGACGATCTGCACTCGGTGGAAATTTATCCAAGATGAGAGAAAGAAGGAAGGAAATAATCCCATTGCTACATGGAAGGCTATGGTTGCAAAAATAAGAGATGCTTATGTTCTTGAGGATTATGAAATCCAATTGCATAAAAGAAGACAATGTATAAGAAAAAATAACTTAGATGTGAACTCCTATACTGATGAATTTTAGAGATTATGTATGAGGTCACGAGTTGTAGAAGATGAGAAGGTGAAGGTAGCTAGATACCTTAATGTTCTCAAGTGGACTATAAAAGATGAAATGAGTCTCTTGACTCATGACACTATTTAGAAATATCACCAAATTGCAATAAAGGTAGAAGAGAAGCTAAGGAAGACACAATATTCAAGCACCACTAGAGGTAGAGGAAAAGGAAGAGACAATAGAGGATAGAATGGTGGATATGGTGGAAGAAGTTTTGAAATAAAGAGTCAAGGAGAGACCAAGATTACTGAGCAACAAGAAGGAAATTCAAGAAGAAGCAACTCCAATACAAGAAGGAAATCTAATAGTAAAGGAAGAAGCAATAGCCAGGGAAGAGGTAGCTACTTTACCAACATGAAATGTTACCACTATAACCAAATGGGACACCCTACATATAGATGTCCAGAAAAAGGTAATACTTCCCAAGGAAATTAAAAAAGAGTTAACATGGCTCAAGAGGAGTCTAGTGGCGGAGGAAAACACCCTGAGATACCCTTAGAGTCAGAGGAAGGGGAGAACTTAATGATGAGGAGGACACTGATTAAGCAACTAGTAAAAGAGGAACCTAGTCAAAGGAGATCAATGTTTAGAGTGAAATGAAAAATAAATGGGAAAAGGTTGCACATTCATCATAGAATTGGGGTCTATTGACAATATAGTGTCAGAAGAAGTAGTCAACAAATTGAAGATGAAAAGAATACCCCATACCAAATCATATAAAGTCACTTGGTTGAAAAAAGGAAAACATGTCCTTGTCAATGAACAAGCATGGGTGGACTTCTCCATTGGGAGATACAAAGAAAATGTGTTGTGTGATGTCCTACCCATGGATGCATGTAACCTACTCCTGGGAAGGCCATGGAAATTTGATAGAGAGGCCATGCGTGATGGAGCGAAGAATTCTTATTCTTTCAAGAAGGATAATTTCATCTTCAAAATACAGTCAGGGTTAGAGGATGGAGAGCAGAAGTATACATGCCCCAATGTTCTTATGGTCAGTGAGAAGGAGTTCATGGAAACCTTAGAGGAAGGGGAGGGAGTTGGTTTTGCATTTGGGTTGAAGCCAAAGGAAGAAAGTGCAAACAAGACAGTCATAAAGATAGAGTTTCCTAAGGAAGTGCATGAGATGTTACAGAAGTATGAATGAAATGTAAGTGATGGACAACAATCAACCCTACCCCCTAAGAGAGATGTAAGTCATCAAATAGACTTTATCGTAGGAGCTACCCTTCCTAATAAGGCAGCCTATAAAATGACTCCACAACAAAATGAGGAAATAGTTAAACAAATCCAAGAACTTCCAAGCCAAGGTCTCATTAGGAAAAGCATTAGTCCTTGTGCCGTACACACTATCTTAGTACCCAAAAAGGGAGGAACTTGGAGGTTATGTACTTACTCAAGAGCGATAAAATGGATTACCATTAGGTATAAGCTCCCTATCCCTAGGATAGAAGACCTAATGGACTGTCTAGGAGAAGCCAAATTTTTTACAAAGATTGACTTAAAAAGTGAATACCACCAAATCAGAGTCAATGAGGGAGATGAATGGAAGACAACCTTGAAAACCAAAAAAGGTTTATATGAATGAATGGTAATTCCATTTGGGCTATCCAATGCCCCATCTACATTCATGAGATCAATGAATGAAGTCCTTAAAGACTACATAGGAAAATTTGTTGTAGTGTATCTAGATGATTACTCATCTATAGTATGACCAAAGAAGAACACCTCAGACATTTGCAGATATCTTTCAAGAAGATACATGAAGAGAAGTTGATGTTAAACTTGGAGAAATATGAATTCATGAAGCAGGAATTAGTATACCTTGGGTTTGTGTTATCTCAAGGAAATCTAAAGATGGATCCAAGTAAAGTGGAAGCCAAAATAAATTGGCCTACTCCAAGAATAGCAACAGAGGTAAGAATTTTTCATGGATTAGCTCAGTATTATAGGACGTTAATAAAGAAATTTAGTGCAATTTGTGCCCCTAAGCTTGATACAATTAAAGGTTGAATGAAAACTAAGTTTGCATGGAATGAGAAATCTAACCATGGATTTGAGTTGTTGAATAAGAAGATTGCTACACAACCAATCTTGATTTTTCCAAGCTTTGAGAAGTTGTTCACAATGGAGTATAATGCTAGGAATGTGGCTATTAGTTTTGTTTTGAGTCAAGAGGGAAGACCAGTAGCTTTCCATAGTGAAAAGCTAAGTGAAGCTAAGAAGAAATAATATTATTATGACCTAGAGATGTATGCTCTAGTCCAAGAACTAAGGAAGTGGAGTCACTACTTGCTTCGAAAGGATTTTGTCATCTTTTCAGACAATCAAGCAGTAAGTTTCCTAAATTCACAAGATAAGCACAGTCATAAACATATGAAGTGGGTAGAATATCTGCAGCCCTACGCCTTCAATGTTAAGCACAAGAAGGGATTGCAGAATAAGGTAAAATATGCCTTAAGTAGAAGAGCCTTGACTATACAAGAGATACATCTGCAGAGCATGGGTATTGAGAGCTTCAAAGACCTATATGCAGAACATGAAGACTTTGCAGACATCTATAAGGTATGTCAAGAATACAAGAATCATTTTCATAGTGAATACTCTAACTATACTTTACAAAGTGATCTATTGTTTAAATGAAGTCAATTATGTGTTCCTAGAGGTCCTATTAGAGAAAATATGATACAAGAGAAGCACAATTGTGCACTTATTGGGAATTTTTGTGTCAATAAGACCCAAGAGTTAGTGTAGAGGTTTTACTTTGGGCCTACGATGAATTTGGATATTAGGAAGAATGTAGAAATTTTTGTTGTATGTCAGAAAGAAAAAGGTACATCTTCCAATGCATGCCTTTACCAACCTCTTCCCATTCCTAGTAGACCATGAGAATGGTTAAGCATGGATTTTGTGGTAGGATTTCCGAAGACCAAACAGGGAATGGATAGCATCCATGTGATTGTAGATAGATTCAATAAGATGGCACACTTTGTCCCATGAAAAATAGTCCATGATGCAAGTCAAATAGCTCACATTTTCTTCAAGGAGGTAGTCAGAATTCATGGGTTACCATTGAGTATAGTATCAGACAGAGATACAAAATTCATGCGCCATTTTTGGAAGACATTGTGGCAAAAGATAGGAGCCAATTTGTCTTTTGGGTATGCATATCACCCTCAAACTGATGGTCAAACTAAGGTGTTAAATAGGAGTCTAGGTAACCTCATAAGGTGCTTAAGTAAGGATTATGGTCAAGCTTGGGACCAACTCATTGGACAAGTAGAGTATGCCTATTATGATACTATGAATAGGACTACTGGTAAGAGTCCTTTTGAAATATTTTATGGCCTACACCCTAGAGGCATATTTGAGCTCAAAAATATAAATGATGGAGCCAAGGGAAGTGGTTATACAGAAGATTTTGCACATTCTATGCAAGAGGTGCATGAGACAGTAAGAAAGACATTGGCTGAAAATACAGAGAAGATAAAGAGAGAGGTGGATGAAATAAAAAGGGATGTCCAATTCCAAGTAGGGGATCTAGTAATGGTCCATATAAATAAGGAAATATTGTAGAAAGGAGTTCCTCATAAGATACAAATGATAATAATTTTCCCATGTACCATTCTGGCCGAATATGGCACCAATGCATACAAGGTGGAGCTACCAGAAGATAGTGGTTTATCTCCTGTGTTCAATGCGGTAGATTTGATCTTGTACAAAGGACCAACACCAAATCTAGACCAGAGCCTTACAAAGTTCATAAAGGAGGTAGAACACCTGAACTTGACCCCTACTCCACCTAAGAAGGCATAAAAGATACTTGACTCCAAGGGCTACAAGAAGACCAGAAAAAGAATCTATTATGAGAACTTGATTAAATGGTATGGGAAACAAGTTGTAGAGGTAACTTGGACAAAGGAGACTGAATTCCAAAAATTGGGAGTGGATTCCAACTTACTCAATCCAATGGTGGATTGAAGTCTTTTCATTTGGGAAGGATGGTGTAGGAGCACCTAGGTGAATCCTTAAATTGTGTTAAAATTTTGGCTTGTAATGACCCTAGTCAAGTCTCTAAGTTTTAATTTTACCTTAGAAGGTCTTGTAAGTGTGTTCCTAGGTGGATTAGACTAGGCTCAATCCAACCTAGATGTTTTATTTTTTCCTATTTGATAGTGTTAGATTAGGCCTAATATGGGAAAATAGGTTTAATAGTGTCTAAAATCATTTAAATCTTAGGAAAGGGAATTATAGTGCCTAAAATGGTTCCTAGATTATTTCTACACCATTCTAGGTTGAATAGAGACCCTTAGCTACAATTGTGCAAAAAGATGTAATATTGTCATAATGTTGCTTGACAACATTTTAGCAACTTTTAATGTTGCATGCCAACAAATGGAAAAATTGGATTCCTTTCAAGGAAATGTGATGGGTAGTTTCCATAATGGCCTAGAATCATGGTCATGGCATGTGAAGGAAAAACAAATATCCCATTTCCCGAGGTGTTGAGTGGAGAAGTGTAATTTTGGAAGTGAATGAAAGCTCTATGTTCTAGTTTTCGGTAACAATCAAGTTGCATTATTTTTAGGAGTTATTGTATGGATTGAGTTGGAAGAGTTTGTGTTTTTTCTGCATATTAGATGCAATTCTAAGTACTTTACATTCAATAGAGTAGTAGTTTTGAGTTCATTTGTTAAGATTTAGTAAATTGTTTTGTAGACTGTGTAGTTGCTGGAGTAGACAGTGTGGTTTTTCATTTTATGGCTCCCCCATAGAATCCAACAATGAAAATAATCATGGCCTCAAAAAATATTGTAGGGGAGACTCTTTATAGTTTATATATGCAAGTAGGATTCTAGAAGAGAGAGTTTACTATTTTTAAGGTCATGCCCTAGGTGAACATTGTGTGTTTGATTAGAGTTTTGTCATGAACTAATAGTGCATGATTGTAGGGTAATGATTGAGGGAGTGAAACCAAGGGTGATTTCATATCCACAAAGGTCATACAGAAACCTCTTAAGAATATTGAGCATTTAACAATCCATCTTGATACATTTTTGAGGAGAAATCAAAGGACTACACAAATATAGGTGAATTAGCCCTATTAAGCCTACATTTTAGGAAGCTACTGTACAAATGACCTAGGAACCTAAGACAAAAAAAATATTAAATCTATTGGAAAAGGGTATCTGGATCTCAAGTTATTTTTTGGGGTTATTTGGAATTTTGGAGAAATAATTGAGAAAAACCCTCTATATAGGGCTAATTGAGCAATTAGGCCTATTAGGACCAAAAGCATAGTCAGTCTTGAACTCGATTGATTAAGTCTTGATGTCCCATTCCAATGGAGTTATATGATTATTTCAATGATGGATATAGCCCCTACAACACTGGTGAAGATGTTGTGAAGAGTTTGCACTTGGATTCATCCAAGAAAGAGTGGAGAGTTGAAGAAACCTTAATGTTATTGATCCCTCAAGGTGTAGCACAAAGAGAATAAATCTTGGAGTGGAGATAGGATAGTCTTAGGCCAAAAGAGAAAAGACTATTAAGGTCCTAGAAGTAAGCCTCAGATCTAGGGAAGGCTAGGACAAGTAAAGTCCTAGATAAGGGATTATGCAAGCACAACTTGGAGCACCTCTATCAGACTGAAAGAGTATGTGAAGGATGTATTGAGATGATGGATACTTACCACTTTGGATTTAATGACCGACTACTATATATTTCTCTATCATTTGGACATGTTTGTAAACTAATTTGTTTATAGTAACACTGGCGATCAAATGGTATTGATAGGTTTGGAGAATGACTTGGATTGCTCTGAAAAAGGATTTCATGGTTTGTAGTTTAGATAGCTTGTGTGCTGCTTTAGTTTTGATAACTTTCATTATTTTACTCTACCAGTGAAGATTTTTTTTCATAGGCACTTTTGTGTTGTCTGTGTTGGCTTTTGGTTTACTTAACTTCTTGTAGTGACTTGATTTATGATGATTATCTACCTCCCCTCTTTTATGATTGACTACCCTATCTAGATTCATGAAGATGATGTGAATCTATATACCTTGTCAAAGTATAATTATGGTTGTTTTATCTTATTGCATTTTTGTTAGTCATATTTCTGTGTGTGTGTGCATTCATATAGGTTGAATATGAATTTGATATTTAGTTATAAATGTTTAATTAAAGTATCTATATTATTTCTACAAATAAAATACCAAGTTTAATATATCTAAGTTGGATATTTTAATTAATATTAAATTAATAATTGATCATAAGTGCATGACCAAATAAATCATCGCTTTAACATCTACTTTTATTTAAAAAATTATATTTTTGAAATTATGTTATAAATATTAATTAAATTTAAATAAAAAATTCAATCATGCAAATTTTAAGTAAGCTAATATTTAATAAATATAATTTTTAATTTTAAATAGAAATTTAATTGTGCAACTTAAATAAATTGATAATTAAAATAAAGTAAATTTTGTTAATATTTAAGTCCTTGTAATCATTTCTAGAGTTTTTCCTTTTTTGAACCCTAGTTTCTTATTTTTCTCTTTAAATTGGCTGAATATTACAAATTATGCATGCAATCGGCTTTCGAGCATTTTTATAACAATTTTAGGAATCTTTTATTTAGAGGTTTTTGGAGATAAAGAATTGGATTTTAAAAGCTTGGCATATTTTTTTTTCAAGAGTTTCATTTTATGTTTTCTCTGCGGATTTCATTCATTGCTTCGAGGTAGGGTTTTCGACCAATTGTATTTGCAAAATTTATTTCAGTCTTCTTCGTGCCAGTAAGAATCAATGTTTTGGATTGGGAAAATTTGGGATGACTGTTGAAGGTTTTATTCAAAATTTCACAGTTTTGGCAATCAGGGTTTGTAGACATTTTTTGTTGAATATTTTATTAATCTTCTATCTTTATATGTGTGTCTATGTGTATATTTTATTCCCTCTCAAAAATAGGCGATAGGTACAAGAAAAAGGTCCAATCTAGATCTAGGGCCCACATGCATATGTGGTGCGATCAAATCATGGGTATTTTCTTTGATATAAATGTATTTATACATAAATACATAGATACATATACACACAAAGCTCTCCCTCACTATCTCTGTCTCTATCTCTCTCTTTATGTGTGTGTGTGTGTATACATACATACATATACATATCCCCCTATCTTGATACCTCCACATATGCATGTGGGCCCCAGATCTAGATTGGACCTTTTTCTTATACCTATCACCTATTTTCTATAGGGATTAAAATATATAATATGGGAGTTGTTCCCATTAATCCTCTTGTACTA
>MU224697.1:578020-588996 GCA_018584345.1 Thuja plicata
TATATATACACTTTGACTTTATACAGTTTTCCCTTTTCACCTTATCTTCCCCCTTTATCATATCATTTTCCTCCTTTATTCATATCATTTTCCCCCTTTTTTGATAGTATGGGAAAAGGTGTAATTACTTACAACGTGTCAAAAATGTGGGAATGGGAGTTCTTTATGTCTTCCATCATTTTCTCCCATTTCTCCTATAGGTGATCCAGGGCCATATTCTCCAATTTAATCCTTGCATTCATATCATAGATGTTGTCGGTGACAAACATCTCTGGGATGGCAATCAATTGTCTTGTCATTGTCATATGCTATTGTAGTAGTGTAATATTTGGTAGGAGTAGAGCATGTAGCTCGGTTACCTCATCTCTGAACTGTGATTCTCCCTCTTGAATTCGTAGTATCAACTTCTTTGCATCCATTACCTTTTCATAATGCAACTTGATTGCATTGTCAGTTGTTGAGAGATTTTGTGCACTAGCAGTAAGATATGCATCTATCTTTGCAATCTTTTCACTATTTTCCTTAGTACTGAAGTGCTCTAATGTGCTTAACTTCTAAATTCAGGTTATAGCTTCTAAATTGATTCGTTCCAATTCATTTACTAGTTCACATAGATTTTCCTTGTTCTTGGCCACTTCTTGGCTGATTTTCTTGGTTAATTTGTATTCATACTTTTGTTCTGCAAGTTCTTCCATGGCCTTCTCTACATCCACATTCTGTGATGTTATGGCTTCGGTGAGAATAGCTAATTGATCAATGATAGAAGCATTTTGATCAATATCTATATTAGGTACAATATTTTGTAGTATTTCCTTGGTTGTTTCAAGTACATGTGTATCCTTTGTATCCTTCTTAAGCTTATCTTGGATAACTTTTCTTTTATAAATTTTTGCATACTTTGTAAGCGACTCTGGATCCAATGTCCTCATATCACAGTCTAGTATTTCAATTATCTCTTCTAGGGTGACTGGATTCTTCTTCTTCTTCTTCTTCTTCTTCTTCTTCTTGGAAACTGTAGTGGAGGCACATGTATGAAGTACCATAGAAAGTTTCTTTGCTTGGTCTAATGTTCTTTATGAAGTCTTTAGAGGTGTTGTTCCTTTTTTCTACTACGTAGCATTTACCTGTCAGTTTGGTGTAGACATCTCTACATAAACCTTTTCTTTATCTGCAACTTCTCCTTCGGTATCCTTAGGAGTGGCATCACCTTGCTTGTCTTCTTCACCTTTATCTTTATGTTCTTCATCTGTTTCTTTCAGTTCTTCATTTGTTTCCTTTTTCTCTCCATCTTTATTCTTTTCATCATTTGTTGCATTCTATTCATCTTCACCCTTATCATCGGGTATGCTTGCATAAGGCTCAGGTGACTTCTCCTTTTGTGAGATGATATTGATAGCCTATATCAATAGTTACATTTGGCCTAGTATATTCACTTGTGTAGCATCCATAGTTGTGTCCTATTATTTGGGTTTCTCAGAGGTAACAGTAACATCATCTACCTTTCCCTAATCTACAGGATCATCTCCAGTGATATCTATGATATTTGTATCTATGATATTTGTATCTATGATTGTATCATCTACAGTATCCCCTAATGATTGTTGAATATGAGGAATGTCATCCATTGCCTTGCTTGCTTCTTTATTTAATTTATTTTGATTGACATCCTCATCATCATTTATCAGAATGTGCTCTGGGCTTGGTATAGCCTCTTGTTCTTCATTATGAGGCTTGTTGATGAGTTCTAATGCTCTCTCGGGACTTGTGTCCTTTTCAGGTATATTGAGTGCTTTTCTCCATGTATCCTCACTTTCTTTGTCAAGCTCAATAAATTTTCCCTATAGGACTTTGTAAGCTCTCAATTTTACTGAGAACCTTTTTGAATGTAAATTCATCATTTCATCAATTTCTTCCATTATGGACTCGGGTGGCATAACAGAGACTAGGGTTCTTTCCCTTATCTAGTTTTCAAAATTCAATGCGAATGTCCACCTTACCAATAGTTTGTAAAGAAGTTCTTGTGGAATTTTACCTTCAAACTATATTGGTATATATTTAAATATACACACTTGTGTGATGATTGCTTCCTCTATCTTTTTCTAATCCTCAAGATTCAAAGTTAGCCATTTTCTAATCTTAGGGTCAGTTATTAAACCTGCTTTGATGATTGATGCAGATACCTCATCAATTTTTGTAGGAACTTTGTTCTTAACAAGTTATTCTTCTTGTTTGGTGTCTTCTATATCTTCCTTACTTGTGATGAATGTTCTTCTTTTCGTTGCTGCCTATTTCCCAGTTTGAGGCTTCCTCTTGTAAGTCCTCACTTGTCCTTTGTTGACCAGTGATGAAGTTGCATGTTTTTTTGTCTGAGTTCTAGTCCTTGGTTTTTTTACTGGTGGTGGTGGTGCATCGGACTCTGGAGATTCAGAGTCACATAATTATTCTTCTTCACTAATGGATGACTAGCCCTCGGTGTCATCCTTTTTTCTCCACTCTTCATCATCTACCGACAACTTCTTCTTAAGTGTCTTTACCATTTTTTCTTTCTACTGTCAATTTCTTCACAACTAAGCCTATTTTTATTCTTTGCTTGGCTTCCTCATAGGTTCCAAACCTTGGTTGTGACTTTTCCAATGGTTCATTTAATAATGTTTCAATGGCATTGGTGGCTTGATCTATGTTGACCTCATAGTCAAGTGGTGCTAACCATGCTATCCTCAGTATATCTAGTTTGATAAAGGTGTTATCAGTGTCCATCATAAAAAAATATTAATCTTATATGTTTCTATCACCTGTTCTAGTATCCTTATCCTTTTCTGCATCATGTTCTTAAATCCAGTAAAGTATTCATCCATAAATGATGTAAAGTTGTTACCTGGTGACTTGATGAATTCACTGATTTGAATTGTCACTAGTCAGGTAGTATCCTAGTTGACATTACTGATAAAAACATGCACATCAGAAGTGATCCAAATTTACATGAGTTAGAATTTGCAGACTTGATTGTCCTTAAGTTCTCATCTAAATTCTTCATTAGAAGCTTAGATAGATCTAATTATAGACCCTTCTTGACAATCTTGTGGGAAATGTCAAATGATCCACATGAAATTATATTCATCCTACTAGCTTAGAATATCTTGTTGCTGGAGATTTGATTCTAAATAGTTGATTGATTGTATGTTTGTCATTGATGACAACATATAATACACAGCAGTAATTCTGTAAGTACTTATCCATATGATGACATGAAGACTTGTGTGGATAGATAAATGTTGTTGACATGTTTATTATGCTATGTTCATACATGCAAACTCAGATATGATGTTTCAGTAAAGATATGTAATTCTGTTGTTGACGATTATAGTTCTGGAGGAAAAATGGTTTAAGGCCGACATATGTAACGTGTTTATTGAATTGCGCTTGTCTTCAGGATATGCATGTGTATATTCATGATGAGTTATGAGTTTTTGATATTAATCTAAAGGCTCCAAATGTATTTCAAGAAGATTGCAAAGTTATGGATAATTTGGTGAAGCTGACTTAGTGAAGCGACGCCCCTATTTAGTTTGCACTTGCACGGTTGTAATTATGCTTGCGCATTTAGTAGAGCCAATAAGGATGTTATGAAGAGTTGTCTAAAAAGTCCCATGATCTCATAATCAGAGTATGTACTTATAGAAGGTCATTTGTGATAAGAAGATTTGCGAAAGCCAGAGATAAGAAAAGCAGAGCAGAGTGTTAAAGCAGCAGAGCTATATTTATCATATGTTGATAATATAGATATTGAAGTAGAAGATTTCAGAATATAGATAAGATTTTTGTAGTGCTTTACAAGAGGTTAAAGCATCGGCACACAAAAGGAACTGATCATACCAGCAGTGTCACAAGCAATAGTTCATCTTGTTGATAGAGTGTGTATTAAATAACCAGAAGGTTGTAGCCTTCACCACTTGGACAGTGAGTCCTCCACCCCTAACTGGGTTATTGTCAAAGACTCCTAACAGGGTCCAACCCTTAACTAGGTCACTATACTACTGCATTGTAATGAACAACTCCTAATAGGGTTGAAAGATCTTTTAATAGGGATTACTATAAATAGTATAGTTCTTTGTGGGTGCTAATTTCCACCAGGGTTTTTACCATTTGGTTTCCCCGTAACCAAATTGATGTGTTTTGTAATGTGTTATTAGAATGTGCATTTAATTTATATCAGTCTGGATTAATAAGTACAAAATATTTAAGTTTGATGGTAACTGATTCACCCCCCCTCTCAATCATCCTTAAAGTATTCTAACAATTGGTATCAGAGCCAAGTGCCTTGGAGAGAAATCCTAACATCTTAAGGTAGATCAGATGGCATACTTCAGAAAAGAGAGTCCTAAGTTCGATGGAGAGAACTATCTGGATTGGAAGAACAAAATGATAACACATCTATAATGTGTTGTGTTGGTTGTATTTCTTGTTTTGGCAGTTTTCCTGGTTTCCTGTCTTTTTCTCTGTGATCTGGTGTATTCAAGTCAGCTATCTCTCGTTCCTTTCGCCTTACCTATGTCAAGTTTTTAGGTTTTCAAGTCTGAACTTACCTTAATTTGCAAAAACCCTAAAAACCCTTAGTCTTCCAATGTTAAACATTGAAAAACAAACCCTAGGTCATGTCATTCTATTTTAGTGTTACTTTATCTATCCACTTAAGTCAGGTGTTTTAATCTAATCACCTAGTCGCATTACTTCAAACGAATATTCTCTGATCCCTCCCAACTTGGCAATTTTATTTTTTCACATGGTCTCATTCAAGTTCAGTATATTCCTTTGGAATTATGAGACTCTGTGATTTCTTCATGTTGGGTAGTCGCAAGATAAATATATCATAAATATTTATGCAGAGAGGACCCACTGCTTAGTCAGGTGATCGCAGGAAATTCTCAACAGTTATTAAAATGTCTTTAGACTTTGCGATTACCTTATGTCGCTTAATCACCAAATGAATCCAAAGTAAAAGGTTAAGCAAGGCCTTTAGTTGCATGGTCTCGAGATGGAATAGTGGTTAAGAGATTTTGACCGAGACTTCATGACTGACCGTCTGAGGTTTACACTAAAGTGTAGTCGGGTTGTCGCCAGAACAGAATGATGACTCAGTTCTCCATTATGTAGTAAATGAACAAATGACTGTGTGAGATGTGTCATAAGGTGAGTGGATGTTACAAAATTATCGCATGGTCGCCAGAAGGAGAAAATGGACTCAGCGACCTTGAGACTAAGTGCTTTGCCTTCAGTCGTGATGTCTGAGAAATATTTGAGGGCATGCGAGAATATTTGGCGATTAAGCGACGGCAGTAGGATAAAGAGGTCAAGGGATCTAATGGTGGTCGCAAAGTCTAAGAAGAAAAGTTCCCAAAGGGAAAATTCCTCCCAACTTGGCGATTAAGGTATGTCGTGCAGTCATTAGAAATGGAAAAAGGGCACATATAACCTGTTATGATAAAATTAAACACTCAGGACTTGTATTCCGCGATCGAGTGACTAGGTGTGGTTGCATAGTCTTAACATGAAACAAAAACACTCAACGACTAGGAGATAACCATAAAATGTTAAAGGCAATGGTTAGTCGCAAGGTCTCAGAAAGGATACTGAGTTAGTGTTAACTGTGCGCGACTATGATTTCAGTTGGGTCGCGTGATCGCCAGATGGTGACTTGGGTTAGCCAAAGGATAGAAAGTACATTGTCACCATGTCTTGAGATAAAGCATGGGTTAGTGATAGAGGCCCACAAAAAAGAGACTATATGCAGTCGCGCAGTCGCCTGATCCCAAAATCTTAAAAAATGGCAGATTTTTTTGATGTGACAATATGAATCACTCGGTAACCAATCACAGACTTGTATTTTGATTATTGTGCAAAAAGAGTAGCTGAGATGTAAGATAGTTAATGAATTATAGTGTGACATGTTATCCCTTTTGAATGTTGTAAGATTGTTCCAAGGATTCCCTTTCAAAATTTGATTTCCTGTCAAGCTCATGGAACTACGGCTAGGTTTTCATTCAAGTTCACAGTATGTTAAATTAATGACAGAACTGATGTTTTCTAATTATGAGCTGCATACTCTGAATGATGGCTATAAGGAGTTGATGGTGCATTCATTTTCATTCACCATGCTTTTAGATTTCAGAGCCCAAGTTGCTATGTTTTCAGAAAGAAATATTTTTCTTAGTTTGCAGTGTTTCCAGAGTTGATCGAAGAGTTCTAAATTTTAGAAAATTGTGCCTAATGCTAATGTCCTCATTGATGAGTATAAAGACATTCAAGATGTTGTGACTCCAGGGACAACAGGTTTCTCCCTTTTCAATTATTTTCAAAAAAATTCTGGTAAACCTATCCCAGTATCAAACCCTTGGACCTGTGGTTTAGCTAGGTTACTTGTTCCTGAAGTCTTCCTAGATGTAGATTTATTCTTAGACCTAGCCAATCACTATGATGTTTTGACTAAGACCATCAAGAGGGATGATGGCACTACCCTATTAATTTTAAATAGAAATTCATTCATGCAAGCCTTCGGCTTATTCAGCACCATGTCTACCAGAATTGACCTGAAAAAGCAAAAATAGAGGTATACTAAGAAGCCTGGGATTGCTACGGGTCAGCTATTGAAACATATGTTGAAAGAAGTAAAAAATCATTTAGATCCTATGTCCGAGGATCACCCATATTATTACAAGGATCTTCACTTTTACATCAAGTATGTTGCATATGCCCTATGTAGAGTGTTAGGAATAGATGGTGATGCAGAGAAGATAGATGCAGGGATTCTAATGATGGTGTTGGACCTACAAGAGGTCCACTCTAGCACCAGCTATAACTATATTCAGCATATCATAGATGAAATGCATGAGAATTTCATTGCAACCAAGAAGAGGATCAAGAATCCAAAGGAGAAGGAGCCCAAATTTTTGCATTACTCAGTTTTAATGCATCTCCTTTTGTAGTTCAATTTTGTAATCATGGATGTTAGTAATTTAACTCCTCAGAGATTCTACCAGTCAGCACCAAATCCTATCCAATTTTGGGTGAGGGTTTGGAATTACACTTCTAGGGAGTGTGACTATTGTGCTTTTCAGAAATGGATTGTGTATCCAATGGTACAAAGTTTGGGAACAAGCAGGAAAAGAGCCCCATTGAAAGTTATACAACTGCTCAGGCCCTATGATTATATAGATAGTTGGCCTGGAAAACATAATTGGGGTGATTTCTTCTTGGAGGATAATTATACCATTATCAGGGTATATGGGTGTATTCACCCACCTCATTTATTACCATATCATGTGGCTGCAAGAGTGGCTACAATGGAATTCATATGGCAATTGTTGTTAACAGATAATGAGCACTTTGCACCACACAAGAAGGGGACTATAACCCCTAGTAAATTCAAGATTTTCAACTTTACAATCGACAAAGGTTCCATTGATGCAGTGGGTCAATGGTTAGAAAAATACAGAATGGGGGCAGCCCCTTATAGGTACATTGATCCAGAGGGCTTCATGGCAGGGGTTAAGAAGTTGTATACACCTACAATCCCCAATACAAATGTCCACTGTGAGTGTATTGAAGAAGATGCAACAAGAAACATCTTAGATGAAGATGAAATTCATACAAGGAGACGGAGAATCCAAGAGTTGCTAAAGCTGGAGAAGCAAATAAAGAGAAATGGGTTGTCTTTTAGGGGTTTTTACCCTGACCTCCCATATTTTGACAGGATCAAAGCCATGATAGACAACTATTATGTGCTTATAGAGTAACTGGATACAGTCCTTGACAAGAAAGGTGCTCAGACACCTGATTATTCAGAGTCTAAATATGATAGTGGTAGTGACAGTGATTATGCATGTCCTACTATGTATCCTTCACCATAACAAGCATCAGAGAAAGATATGGATGAAATACCACAGTTGCAGGGAGCTGAGGGTCATATTATAGATTTGACAATTGCTACCCAACCTGATGATGTAGAAGAGCCTGCTGCAAAGAGGTAGAAATTGGAAGTAGGGCAGCCTTCATTGGAAGGACAAAGAAAGAAAGAAGATAAGGCTAAGGCCTTAGTACCTAGCACTAGGTTATATGATCATAACCTAAGAAAGGCAATCAGGGAAGGCCAAAAGTAACAACCTGACCTAGATGACAATGTTGAGATGCCACTCAAGGCTTGTGTTGATGACAAATTGCTTCATCAACAAAAATTTCTAAGTGATGACAGCTTTGTTAAAACAGAGGAGTTTAAAGACTTCCTAAGATGGCATAACATAGAGCAGATAAGATCCCAGTTGATAGTTGATGGGAAAGAAATGATAACAAATGAAGCCGTAGTGGTTTTACAGAATTATGATCCTGAAAATGAGGATATTTCACCCGAGGATGCCAGGAAGATGGTGCTGGGAAGTGGAATATTATTGGCTGAGGGATGGGATTTGGCATCTGGCTTTATCATAGACCAAATTAAAAAACAGCCAGATCTCAAAATGGCTAGTGAGGTCTTGATGGGAGATGTGATAAAAGGATTTGGGTATAGCCCAAAATCCCAGGCTTTTGCAATGTGGAGCCTAAGCCCAAAAGACCAAAAGCCCCAACTAGTAAATATTCAAGAAAATATGGTAGGCAATCAAATGGTGTGGTCTGTACAAAATACAGGGGATTTGGAGATCTCCCAAATTATGACACATTGGGCTCACCTGAATGAAGATAAGACTAAACAATTGTCTAAAATGTAGTACTTTGTTAGAAGAGACAAGTGCATTGTCTAAGGATAGGGAGATGTGCCACATACAATTGTACCAGCGGGATCAGATGATCAAAAAATTAATGGAAGAATTGGAAACAAAGCTTGAGGTGGTATATGTACCTGCACAACCACCACCAATGCAATTAGAAGATAAGCCTAAATCAGAGGAGGCTATTGAACAACAGGAAACTAATGAAGAAAAGGGAAATGCAGTTGCTTTGAGGGCATTGAAGGGCATACTACTGTAGAAGTTGATAAATCCAACTTCACAGCTTGCCAAGAACACCTGCATGCAAAATACCTGTTGCAAAGATTGAAGCCAACAACAGAAAAAGAAGAAACCCTTCTATGCTCAAAAGCTGAGAGCTCAAAAAATGTATTCGAAGAGTATGAAAAAAAACATTACAAAGTTCAGCCTTTAAAGGTGAACAAACCCTAAAACATAAATACTAGGTTGCGCATTATTAATTAAGAATTAATAACGCACCTAAGAGAAGCTAAAGCAACTAGAGTAATAATACTCTAACACCCCCCTTAAGCTGAACGTAGGGAGAAAGTTGACCTAGAAAAACTATGAAAGCAAGAAATGGATCCCAACAACAAGGCCTAATCAGGTACCCAGAATAAGGAAATCTCTGTAAACCGGAGACAAAGGAGAAAACCCAGTGGGAAAAACTCCTCTCCAAAAAGAGATATAAAAGAAAGAAAACACAAAAGGAATGACTTCAAGAGACTCTCTCAAAGCCAGTAGTACAATGTGTGCTACCAACCCCCCCATGAAAGAGGGTCGAGGCTCCCAAGCCCCCCCAGAATGAAAGAACCCCTGGAGCAATGAACAAACCACTGTGACTCCAATGCAGAGGAGTGAAAGTCAGTTGGTGCTGAAGAGGTGAACTTGAAAGATGAGGTGTCACTGGAAGGCCGAGATGATGCTCAAATGAGAAGACATGAGGATCCTGAAAGGGAATCCCCAATGCAAGTGGTATGACAGGTGTGTTGACACTATCATGAGAGAGGAGATGAGTGTCCACTGAAGAATCCTCAACAACTACACCTGGTGGCTCGATGAATGGAGCTGGAGGGTCAAGTAGTGCTGAAGAAGAATCCTTCTGAAGAGAAAAGTATGCCTCAGGATGTGGTATGGCAGTCACAACACTGGTCTCGGGAATAACATAAAGGTTCAAGTGACCTGACTGCACCGCATGATGCTCTCTGGAAAGTGGAGAGCTGAGCTCCGATAGTGGAGATGGTGGACCAAAGTGAGAGAAGGTGTAGAGGCGGGTGGAATGATCAACTATCCCTATAGCAATAATGCCTCCTATCACACTATCCCTGATGAAGGCTGAATCAGCCGTGAACTCAACTGTCTTCCCTGACCCACTGCGTGTAATCTGATAAATCGAGAGAAGGTTTGCAGAGAGAGATGGGACATACAATACATCAATGAATGTGCCATCCTGAATGCTGACCAAACCTGTGCTGTAGACTGTCTGTACAGTGTTATTCCCCATGAGAATATGAGGAATAGGAGAAGTCTCAAAAGAAGAGAACAAATCCTGAGAAGATGCCATATGGTGAGAAGCACCAGAATCCAGTATCCAAGAGACCTGTGAAGGGGATGCAACAGATGCCCGTAATGCATGACCCTGTCCAAAATCCTGTCCATATGTCGAAGATGAGGCAGAAGACTGAAAAGAAGACCCCTGTGAGGTGGAAGAGGATGGAGAGGAAATAGTGCTCTTCTGAAGGAGAGCTTGCAAATCTGCAATCTGTTTCTCATAGCCATCAAATCTCTTCTAATAACACTGTGACTCATCATGGGTCCCCTTCTGACAATAGGAACATTTAGGGTTTTGAGTCTTCTATTTCTCCTTTTTAGAAGAAGATGGTGGGCCACTAGAGTGTTGGGAAGTGGAATCAGATATTGGCTTCGGCTTCGGCTTCTGTGTATCCTGAGATGACTTGGCAAGCAATGCCTGTGACTGTGAACCTGTAAGAGAATCCATCTGACTGAGCTTGGACTGCTCATGAGTTAACCTCTCACAGAAGGTCTCAAAAGAGGGCATAACATGTCATGTACCTAGTGCATCCATAGTGGAGTAGAAGGTAGAAGTGAAGATCTGATAAGGACCACGAAGCTTGGAGAGTATCAGGAAGATACACTCATCATCTGACTTCGTCTTTCCAGCAACCTGTAGAATAGATCGAA
>MU224697.1:601491-612134 GCA_018584345.1 Thuja plicata
CTGTTCTGCTCGGTTTGAACTGTTTAACCGCTGAGCTTTACAAGGTGATTACTGAATGCTCGGTATAAGCTGTGGAATGAGTGATGAGCTCGGTGAGCATTCAGAATCGAATAAGTGTTTTCACTGATGACAAATATAACATAATTCCAACAGGGATATGCTTTGAGAGATAAAAACCCTAGAACACTCACTGATGCTTATAAGATAGTAGTCAATATTGAAATGAATAGAAGAGTGTCTAGTAAGTTGAATAGGAGAGATGATCCCAGGTTTAGTAAGAGAAATTCGAAAGAACCAAAATACAAGGAATATAGAGCTCCTCAAAACAATAAACCTCTTTACAATAATACTTACAATCCTCAGAATAGAATGCAAAATCACCCATATGGAACTCAGTTCAAGGACGGAAAGCCTATTGGTACACCCAAGAAAGAAAGAACAGATAACAAGACTCCAGACCCCCTTCATAGAAATTCAGTCCATTTCTACAATGAAGTGACTTGGTCTGAAGCTTGTGATGCTCCTCATAATCCTAATTTTTGTGTCATTTCCTTAGATCTAAAAGAAAATGAGGAACAAGAAAATGATGAAGGGGAACAGTGTGATCATAGTATGACTAACACTTATTCATGCCATGATACTGATTCAAAGAGTGAGGGGGAAAATTATGATTCTTGTGTTTCACAAAGAAGGGTTGAGAATCACCATCAACAGATCTTATCTGACAGTGAAGTTGATGAAATTGATGATAGTATTAGATGATGTGCTCAAGATGGCCAAGATGTTCCACTCATAAGGAAAACTTCAAATGAAGAAAAGGCTAGAATTACTGCTGAGTTAGTGAGTAAAGCTAGAAGCAATTACCACTTAAGGAACAAGGTGGTCGCTGGAACTGGTAGCCAGCCCTCAGGTGTTTTCATAAAGGACAATAAACCAGACACTAAGTATGTTCAAAAAAAAGAAGAACCTAGAGAAAATGTAAATAAACACAAGGTAAAGATCATCATGAAATCTATAGAGCCAAACACTATGCAAGATGAAAAGGGTCAAGAGAAAATCGTTCCTGTTCAAAAGAAAGAAAATAAAAGGTTGGAAGAGCCATTTCAAAAGAAACATAGTGAAGATAATGAAGTTATCATTGATACGTCAAAACATTCAGATATTTTTTATACTCCAGTAGACATGGGTCAATGTTTGTCTCAGATGATAGTTAAGGTACCATTTCTGGAAATGATGAGGATCAAGGGACATAAGAAAAAAGTGATGTCGTTATTAAACAGTGTACCTATAATAAAAGTTCAAAACCCAGTAGATGTATCTGAGAGGCCACCTGCTAAGGGAAATGAGGATGAGATGTTGACATCTGAGATTCCTCTAATATTCTTGAATGCAACTTCTTCTCCAAATGTGGTGGACACATTTTTTCTTTCATTGATAATTAATGATAAAATTCTCAAGAATTGTATGATTGATTTAGGAGCTTCTAATACAGTTATGCCAGTTGAGATTATGAGGGCAATGGGCTTACAAGTTGATACACCTTATGGGAAGTGTAGAGCTATGGATTCTAGGGAAGTCCCTGTAATTGGTACCATTGAGGCCATGCCTTATAGACTGACACTTTGCCCTGATGTAGTGATGACTATGAATGTTCTTGTGGTTGATATACCATCTCATTATGGCATGTTGTTATCAAGAAAATGGAGTGCCTCAATGGGAGGAATTATACAAAATGATTTTTCATATGCTACTTTTAATATTTCTGGAGAGAATGTCAGTGTTATGAGAGAGAGCCGAACTCCCCACATGATAGAAAAATATGAGGATACTCATGTTAACTATTGCATTGACATAGACATGGAAAATTTCAGAATGCAAAAAGAAGAACTTTGTTGTCAAGATCAAGAAATTGACCTTTTAAGTAAGGAACTAGTCTTACAAGAAGATGGGATATGGAAAATGTACTTTGATGGTGCTTTCTCTAAAGAAGGATCAGGGGCAGGAGTATTATTGATATACCCATCAGGTACAACTTTTAAATACTCATTTCTGCTATCTTTTCAGTGTACTAACAATACTGCAAAGTATGAGGCCTTATTTTTAGGACTTGAAATTGCTATCAAACATGGTATAAAATGTTTAAAGGTTTATGGAGACTCTGAGTTAGTGGTAGCACAAGTCAGATCCAAATATGCTTTAAAAAATGACAGATTGAAAATTTACAAACATGCTATTTGGGATCAACTTGAGATGTTTGATGCTTTTAATATAACCTGGTTGGAAAGGTCAAAGAATATTATGGATGATTTCCTAGAAAATGTTGCTTTGAAAAATGATGATTTGACCTTACATGGAGTATCAATACTCAAAGTTAAGACAAGACCAGTTGTCCCAGATAACATATACAACTGGCAAGTGTTCCAAGATGATCAAGAGATCCTGAGGTTCATGCAATGTTTGGATCAGTATGAAAACCAGAGCATAGACTACAGTTCCTTATTAGAATCAGATGATGGGAAGGACTTCATCTTTGGAAATGAAGTTGTTCAATTGATTTCTAATCAGATTCCTAGGGGTTTGGTTGAACTTGAAGCATTGTTTTTTAGCCAGCAAAATGATTCAGCAAAGATAAGCAATGCCAACGTTGAGGATTTGGAAGAAATAAATTTAGGATCAGAAAACAGTCCTCGGATAGTTTATATAGGAAAAGGTTTGGACTCTCATGTAAGGATAAACCTAATCAAGTTACTGAGAAAATACAAACATGTTTTTTCTTGGTCATATGAGGACTTGAAGGCATATAGAGAGGACCTTTTTCAACATGAAATTCCTTTGAAATCAGATGTCAAGCCATTTAGACAGAAACAAAGGCCCATTAACCCCTTGTTGGCTCCTAAAATGCAGCAGGAATTAATGAAACTCAAGGATGCTGGGATAATCCAACCTATTAGACATTCAACATGGGTGTGAAATCTAGTTCTAGTTAGAAAGAAAAATGGTGACATCAGGCTATGTGTTGATTTCAGAAATCTCAATATTGCTTCATTGAAAGATAATTATTCACTGCCTAATATGCAGGTAATGTTGCATAAGGTGACTGGTTGTGAATTGTTGTCAATGATGGATGGTTTTTCAGGTTACAACCAAGTTTTAGTCAAAGAGTCAGAGCAATATAAAACTGCATTTACTACTCCTTGGGGAACATATGTTTATATCAGAATGCCTTTTTGTTTGATAAATGCAGGTGCAACTTTTCAGAGAGCCATGGACATTGCTTTTAAAGAGTTTATTGATTTATTCATGGTTATTTACCAAGATTACTTAACTGCATATTCAAAGAGGGCTAATGATCATTGTGATCATTTGGGTAGGATTTTTAATAAATCATTAGAATATGGTGTTTCATTAAACCCTAAGAAATGTCATTTTGCAGTTAAAGAGGGAAAGTTGCTTCGACATATAGTATCCAGAGAAGGGGTAAGAATAGACCCTGAGAGGGTAGAAGCAATTCAGAAGGTAGTTGCCCCAAAGAATTTAAAAAGTGTACAATATTTCTTAGGAAAGATTAACTTTGTCAGAAGATTTGTAGCCAATTTTGCTGAAATTGTGAAGCCCATTGTGAAATTACTGAAAAAGGATACTAAGTTTGTTTGGAATGATGAGGCACAACAAGCTTTTGAAAGGATAAAGAAGGCAGTGCAGGAAACTCTAGTGTTGAAATCTCTAGATTACACTAAGCCTTTGTCCCTATTTTCATTTGCATCATTTTATACAATTGCTGCAATTTTACTTCAGAAAGATGAGCAAGGATTTGAACATCCCATAGCCTTTTATAGTAAATCCTTGCAAGCTGCAGAACCTAACTATGAAATAATGGAAAAGCAAGCCTATGCATTGGTAAAGGCTGTGAAGTCTTTTAGGCCCTATTTGGTGTGTGCCAAGGTGTAGGCCTATGTTCCACATTCAGTAGTGAAAGATATTCTTACACAGTCAGAGGTTACTGGTAAGAGATGCAAATGGATTACAAGGATTCAAGAGTTCAATCTGGAAATCAATATCACCAAATTGGTAAGAGGTCAAGGCTTGGCCAAACTTATGACAGAGGAGAACCTGGATTTAGTGCAATCAAATCAGACAGGAGAAAATGACCAAGCCATTACCAGTATAGAGAGGCAACCATATTACACTAATATTGTTTTCTTCCTCAAAAATGTTAAGTGTCCTGATTATTTGTCTGATAATCAAAAGAGAAGTTTGAAATTGCAAGCTCAAAGATATTTTTTGATTCAAGGTGATTTGTTTTGGAAAGATAAGAATGGTGTGTTGTTGTTGTGCCTTAACAAATATCAAGCTGAGAAAGTTCTAATTGAGATGCATGAAGGACAGTGTGGGGGTCACTTTTCTGCTAAGACCACTGCCCATAAGATTTTGAGGGAAAGATATTATTGGCCTAATCTATTCAAAGATACTTATACACATGTTAGAAAATGTGAACCATGTCAGAGTTTCTCCAATAAATTGAAATTTGCAGGTGCTCTGTTGCTCAACCCAGTGAGTCCTGAGGCTCTTTTTGTTGTATGGGGCATTGATTTTATTGGTGAATTTCAAGAGAAGTCTAGTGCATGACATAGTTGGATTTTAGTTACCATAGATTAATTTACTAAATGGATTGAGGCTATCCCCACAAGGAAAGCAACAAGTAAGGTGGTTATTGAATTTCTATTAGAAAATATTTTGACCAGATTCGGTGTGCCTAATAAATTAATAATGGACAATGCTATGAGTTTTAGATCAAAGGAAATGACAAGTTTCTATGAAGGGTATGGGATTACGATATCATATTCATCCCCATATCACCCACAGGCCAATGGACAAGCTGAGTCTAGCAATAAAAGAATATTGAAAATATTTAAGAGGACTCTGGAACAAAACAAAAGGACATGGCATACATAATTGAGATTAGCTCTTTGGGTTGATAGGGTGACACTTAAGAAGGCAACCGGTCAATCTCCTTTTGAGTTAGTATATGGTTTACAAGCGAGATTGCCTATGAAAAATTTATTGCCCATTTGCCAATTCATTCAAGAGGAACATTTAGATGTCTCTGACAATATGCAAAACAGAATGATGCAATTGGATGAATTAGATGAAATGAGGAGAAATAGTCAGAGAGAAAATGTGAAGCTACAGCAAAAAATGAAATATCTTTTTGACAGGAGGGCCACTGAGAGAAAGTTCCAAATTGATGATTTAGTTCTCCAATGGAATGCAAGGGCAAAGAAAAAAGGCAAGCATAAGAAGTTTGATTATTTATGGCTAGGACCGTTCATTTTTGCAGAAAAATTTGGCAAGGACTCATATTTGTTGAAAAATATGGAAGGAGATCTTTTTGAGTTGCCTGTGCATGGGCAGTTTTTGAAGCCTTTCTTTGAGTAAAAGTTCAAAGTGCACAAGTAAGTATGTATTATATGTTCTTTTCCTTGTCCCTTGTTTGTAAGTTCTATATATATTTCCCTTTCTGTTTTAGGGTTTTTCTCTGTTGTAAAGGCTGGTCTGCAACCAGAGATGCTATGGTTCTTTGTCATAAACTTTGTTTAGCCAATCCTCATTAGAGCCACTGTTGGTTGTATTTCTTGTTTTGGTAGTTTTCCTGGTTCCCTCTCTTTTTCTCTGTGATCTAGTGTATTCAAGTCAGCTATCTCTCATTCCTTTGGCCTTACCTGTGTCAAGTTTTCAGGTTTTCAAGTCTGAACTTACCTTAATTTGCAAAACCCTGAAAACCCTTAGTCTTCCAATGTTAAACATTGAAAAACAAACCCTAGGTCATGTCATTCTATTTCAGTGTTACTTTATCTATCCACTTAAGTCAGGTGTTTTAATCTAATCGCCTAGTCGCATTACTTCAAACAAAAATTCTCTGATCCCTCCCGACTTGGAAATTTCCTTTTGTCGCATGGTCTCGTTCAAGTTTAGTATATTCCTTTGGCATTATGAGACTCTACAATTTCTTCATGTCGGGTAGTCACAAGATAAATATATCATAAAGCTTTATGCAGAGGGGACCCACTACTTAGTCGGGTGATCGCAGGAAATTCTCAACAGTTATTAAAATGTCTTCAGACTTCGTGATTACCTTATGTCACTTAATCGCCAAATGAATCCAAAGTAAAAGGTTAAGCAAGGCCTTCAGTCGCATGGTCTCGAGATGGAACAGCGGTTAAGAGATTTTGACTGAGACTTCGTGACTGACCATCTGAGGTTTACACCAAAGCGTAGTCGGGTTATCGCCAGAATAGAATGATGACTCAGTTCTCCATTATGCAGTAAATGAACAAATGACTGTGTGACATGTGTCATAAAGCGAGTGGATGTTACAGAATTATCGCATGGTCGCCAGAAGTAGAAAATGGACTCAGCGACCTTGAGACTGAGTACTTTACCTTCAGTTGCGACGTCTGAGAAAGATTTGAGGGCATGCGAGAACATTTGGCGATTAAACGACGGCTGTAGGATAAAGAGGTCAAGGGATCTAATGGTGGTCACAAAGTCTGAGAAGAAAAGTGCCCGAAGGGAAAAGTCCTCCCGACTTGGCGATTAAGGTATGTTGCCCAGTCGTCAGAAATGGAAAAAAGGCACATATAACCTGTTATGATAAAATTAAACACTCAGGACTTGTATTCTACGATTAGGCGACTAGGTGTGGTCACATAGTCTTAACATGAAACAAAAAAACTCAATGACTAGGAGATAACCGTAAAAGGTTAAAGGCAATGGTTAGTCGCAAGGTCTCAAAAAGGATACTGAGTTAGTGTTAACTGTGCGCGACTATGATTTTAGTTGGGTCACGTGATCGCCAGATGGTGACTTGGGTTAGCCAAAGGACATAAAGTACATTGTCGCCATGTCTTGAGATAAACCATGGGTTAGTGATAGAGGCCCACGAAAAAGAGACTATATGCAGTCGCGTAGTTGCCTGATCCCAAAATCTAAAAAATGGTGGCAGTTTTTGATGTGACAATATGAATCAGTCGGTAACCAATCACAGACTTGTATTTTGATTACTGTGCAAAAAGAGTAGCTGAGATGTAAGAGAGTTAACAAATTATAGTGTGACATGTTAGCCCTTTTGAATGTTGTAAGATTGTTCCAAGGATTCACTTTCAAAATTTGATTTCCTGTGAAGCTCATGGAACTATCACAGTATGTCAAATTAATGACAGAACTGATGTTTTCTAATTATGAGCTGCGT
This sequence comes from Thuja plicata, assembly GCA_018584345.1. Lineage (NCBI taxonomy): Eukaryota > Viridiplantae > Streptophyta > Pinopsida > Cupressales > Cupressaceae > Thuja > Thuja plicata. The sequence goes on from MU224697.1 coordinate 608,741, forward strand.
ACTCTAAATGATGGCTATAAAGAGTTGATGGTGCATTCATTTTCATTCACCGTGCTTTCAGATTTTAGAGCCCAAGTTGCTAAGTTTTCATAAAAAAGAGATATTTTTTTCAGTTTGCAGTGTTTCCAAAGTTGATCAAAGAGTTCTAAATTTTAGAAAATTGTGCACAAGACGGTCAGCTAATAACTGAGATAAATTTGTTTCAATATCAGTAAGGAGTAGGAGATTCAAGGTGTTGCAAGTATGAGTGGGGCTATGAGTGTTGCTTTGACAAGTGGAGGGAGTGAGGAGGAGCAAAAGGGAAAAGAGAGTTTTTCTGATGAATTCCTCCGTCTACTTCCTGGTTCAACATAGAATAAGAAGGCTAATGCTAATGTCCTCATTGATGAGTATAAAGACATTCGAGATGCTGTGACTCTAGGGACAACATGTTTCTCCCTTTTCAATTATTTTCAAAAAATTTTTGGTAAACCTATCCCAGTATCAAACCCTTGGACCTGTGGTTTAGCCAGGTTACTTGTTCCTAATGTCTTCCTAGATGTAGATTTATTCTTAGACCTAGCCAATCACTATGATGTTTTGACTAAGACCATCAGGAGGGATGATGGAACTGCCCTATTTATTTTAAATAGAAATTCATTCATGCAAGCCTTCGGCTTATTCAGCACCATGTCTACCAGAATTGACATGAAAAAGAAAAAACAGAGGTATACTAAGAAGCCTGGGATTGCTAGGGGTCAGCTATTGAAACATATGTTGAAAGAAGTAAAAAATTATTTAGATCCTATGTCCGAGGATCACCCATATTATTACAAGGATCTTCACTTTTACATCAAGTATGTTGCATATGCCCTGTGTAGAGTGTTAGGAATAGATGGTGATGCAGAGAAGATAGATGCAGGGATTCTGATGATGGTATTGCACCTACAAGAGGTCCACTCTAGCACTAGCTATGACTATATTCAGAATATCATAGATGAAATGCATGAGGGTTTCATTACAACCCAGAAGAGGATCAAGAATCCAAAGGAGAAGGAGCCCAAATTTTTGCATTACTCAGTTTTAATGCATCTCCTTTTGTAGTTCAATTTTGTAGTCATGGATTTTAGTAATTTAACTCCTCAGAGATTCTACCAGTCAGCACCAAATCCTATCCAATTTTGGGTGAGGGTTTGGAATTACACTTCTAGGGAGTGTGACTACTGTGCTTTTTAGAATTGGATTGTGTATCCAATGGTACAAAGTTTGGGAACAAGCAGGATAAGAGTCCCATTGAAAGTTATACAACTGCTCAGGCCCTGTGATTATATAGATAGTTGGCCTGGAAAACATAATTGGGGTGATTTATTCTTGGAGGATAATTATACCATTATTAGGGTATATGGGTGTATTCACCCACCTCATTTATTACCATATCATGTGCCTGCAAGAGTGGCTGCAATGGAATTCATATGGCAATTATTGTTAATAGATAATGAGCACTTTACACCGCACAAGAAGGGGACTATAACCCCTAGGCAATTCAAGATTCTCAACTTTACAATTGGCAAAGGTGCCATTGATGCAGTGGGTCAATGGTTGGAAAAATATAGAATGGGGGCAGCCCCTTATAGCTACATTGATCCAGAGGGCTTCATGGCAGGGGTTAGGAAGTTGTATACACCTACAATCCCCAATACAAATGTCCACTGTGAGTGTATTGAAGAAGATGCAACAAGGAACATCTTAGATGAAGATGACATTCATACAAGGAGACTGAGAATCCAAGAGTTGCTAAAGCTGGAGAACCAAATAAAGAGAAATGGGTTGTCTTTTAGGGGTTTTTATCCTGACCTCCCATATTTTGATAGGATCAAAGCCATGATAGACAACTATTATGTGCTTATAGAGCAACTGGATACACTCCTTGACAAGAAAGGTGCTCAGACACCTGATTATTCAGAGTCTAAATATGATAGTGGTAGTGACAGTGATTATGCACGTCCTACTATATATCCTTCACCACAACAAGCATCAGAGCAAGATATGGCTGAAATACCACAGTTGCTGGGAGCTGAGGGTCATATTATAGATTTGACAATTGCTACCCAACCTGATGATGTAGAAGAGCCTGCTGCAAAGAGGCAGAAATTGGAAGTAGGGCAGCCTTCATTGGAAGGACAAAGCAAGAAAAAATATAAGGCTAAGGCCTTAGTACCTGGCACTAGGTTATATGATCATAACCTGAGAAAGGCAATCGGGGAAGGAAAAAAGCAACAGCCTGACCTAGATGACAATGTTGAGATGCCACTCAAGGCTTGTGTTAATGAAAGATTGCTTCATCAACAACAATTTCTAAGTGATGATAGCTTTGTTAAAACAAAGGAGTTTAAAGACTTCCTAAGATGGCATAAGACAGAGCAGATAAGATCCCAGTTGACAGTTGATGGGAAAGAAATGATAACAAATGAAGCCCTAGTGGCTTTACAGAATTATGATCCTGAAAATGAGGATATTTCACCCAAGGATGCCAGGAAGATGGTGTTGGGAAGTGGAATATTATTGGCTGAGGGATGACATTTGGCATCTTCCTTTATCATAGACCAAATCATAAAATAGCCAGATCTCAAAATGGCTAGTGAGGTCCAGATGGGAGATGTGATAAAAGGATTTGGGTATAGCCCAAAATCCCAAGCTTTTGCAATGTGGAGCCTAAGCCCAAAAGACCAAAAGCCCCAACTAGTAAATATTCAAGAAAATATGGTGGGAAATCAAATGGTGTGGTCTGTACATAATACAGGGGATTTGGAGATCTCCCAAATTATGACACATTGGGCTCACCTGAATGAAGACAAGACTAAACAATTGTTTGAAAGGTGTATTAATTTATTAGAAGAGACAAGTGCATTGTCTAAGGACAGGGCTATGTGCTGCATACAATTGTACCAGTGGGATCAGATGATCAAAAAATTAATGGAAGAATTGGAAACAAAGCCTAAGGTGGTATATGTACCTACACAACCAACACCAATGCAAATTGAAGATAATCCTAAATCAGAGGAGGCTGTTGAACAACAAGAAACTAATGAAGAAAAGGGAAATGCAATTGCTTTGAGGGCATTGAAGGGCATACTAAAACATAGAATTAAGATTCTAAAGGATAAAACTGATGTTGTAGTCAATGCATACAATAAATTGTCAGCTTTGCATACTGAGGTAATGGGGTACTTTGCCATTCTAAACCCTTACTTTACTAAGTGGTCTACTAGGGCAAATTTATTTGAGAAATTATCATCTTTACAAGCCATAAGACCAAATTTTCCTGAAATAGTAACTGAAGTTGAAGATGAGATCAAAAGAGTCAATATTGCTCTCTCATTCTTTAAAGGAAAATTAAACCAGATAGAGGTTAAGT
>MU224699.1:33502-60727 GCA_018584345.1 Thuja plicata
TATGCTCACTTGACAAAAGTGGATGCGCCTAAAGCGGCAAATGCATCATAATCCCCCCATGGCACTTTATAACAGAGTGCGAGTACTAAAACTGAACCAGGTGTACAAGATCCAAAAATGCAGAAGAGGGCACTTTATCTTAGTGTGTTTACAGAACAAAGATGCAACAAAAAGAGCATACAAGCTCAGAAGTCAGAAAGAGGAGTGAGCTATGAACTCAGAAGAAGAGATCCCCGGACCTGTAGAACCAAGCACTCTACCATAGTGCATAAACTGCAAAACTCAGAGGAGTGAAAACCCAGAGAAAAATCTAGAAAAATAACCTCTACCACTGAATAACACACTGAACCAACTTTCTGACGATATCTCATTTTCTGAAAAAGGAGTCCGGATGAGCCAGATATGACTCCCGGAAGGCAAAGAAAGACATCATACTTCAATAGCCAATAACACTATTGAAACGGTGGAACAAAAAACCCTAACCTCCACCATCAGAAAGTGCTTGGAAAGATCTTTCCGACGGTATATAGAAGTCAGAAAAATACGCCCGTATGCTCCCTGTAGAGAGAAAACAGTCAGGTAGGGTCAAAAAGGGCCTCAGAGGAAAAAATAAGCCCCTGGGGCTTAAAAAATAGGGCCCCCGGGCGCATGGCGCGCTCAGGGGCTAGGGCGGAGCCCCTGGTCACACATGTGACCTGCCGCCAGGGTTGAAAACTACCCGCGGGGGCTAAGAAAAAACACCGCCGCTGATAAAAGGCGCCACCGGTTGAAAGATGCACCGCCGCTGAAGAAGGCGCCACCGGTTGAGAAATGCACCACCGCTGGCGACTGCTGAAGGCAGCGCTGAGGGGCCGCGAAGCGGCAGGCCGCGGAGGGCAGTAGGGCAAGGGGGCCGTGGTGGCGGTGGGGCCGTGGGGGCAGTGAGCGGCGGGGGCCGCGCTGGCGAAGGGTGGCGGAGGGCCGCAGACGTGCAAAGTAGCGCACCGAGCAGAGGGGTGGCCGCCAGGCGTTGGCCGGTGGCGGTGGTGCGCCGGCGGTGCGCTGGCGGCGCATTGAAAAATATAACTGTGCGCGTTAAAAAGGTGCTTAAAACTCATTAAAAAATGAGTTTTTTTTATTTTTTTTCTCGGTTTCCGTGCCCGTACGGCCCTGGGAGGCCGAAAAAAATTCTCCAGAGGCCCCGGTGTCCAAAATGGATGAACCTTATATGGATTCTAGGGTTTTTGGACCTTCTGGACACAATGGCAGTGTCTGTTTGGGCCCAAAATGCCTCCAAAAATAGAGACCCCCCAGAACCAATAAACAAATTCCAGAAAAGCCTCTGAAAGCTTCAAACCCTCGCTGCTTCAACAAAGAACGAACAGCCAGCTGCAGAGTGGCTCTGATACCATGTTAAGATTGCTAAACTACAATTTTCCCAAGAACACCTGCATGCAAATCTATTACATAAACAGAAGCAAAAGACAAAAGATAGAACGATCAGCTATGGTGGCCAAAATGAGAGAGAAGAGATATCCATGTTGAAAAGAATAATTTCTATTAACAACAATATTGAATACAAAACTCTGTAATGATAAACAAAGAGGTGAATCCTTATAAAGGAATCACGAAACCCTAAAAGGGAAACCATAAGGTTAGCTGAAGAAAACTAGAGTGAATAGGGAAGTTACTAATTAGATCATAATGATTTAAATTAGTAACCCGATAGACTATTACTCTAACAACTTGGACTAACACGGGCTCTAACTAGGGACTCACTTTTCTCAAAAGTCAGAGAGCTCAAAAACTTTGGTTTTGCAAACAGCTGCAAAGGGCTCAGAAAAACACATGAGAAAGGAAAGACATGCAACCTAAAAGCAAACTAAGACTAATATATACAACAGAACATAGGAAACCAAACTAGAACTTCAACAATTTGAGATCTTGCCCATTATAAGAAAATGGTAAGATCGTTCCATCAGGGTACACCAGCTTAAAAGCATTGGTTCCCAGTTCTTCATTAATAACAAAGGGCCCTTTCCAAAGTGATTCAAATTTATTGTGGGTGCCTTTTGGAGCTTTCCTTTTATCCCATAGAAAGACCTTGTCTCCTTTCATAAAACTTCTGGGTCTCGCCTTCCTGTCAAATATATTTTTTACTCTGGTCTGATATTCAGTAATTTTATCAACCGACGCTTCCCTTTCTTCTTCCAGTTTATGCAAATACATGATCCTTTTCTTCAAAGAGTCTTTAAATGTCTGGTCTTCAATGGCCATTTTCAATTTAGCTACTGAAAGTTCCAAAGGAACTGATACTTGTGCACCTATCCCATACACCAATTCAAAGGGTCCCATGTCGATCGCTCTCTTGGGAGTAATTCTATCAGCCCAAAGGGCCTCATAAAGTTTCTTGTGCCAATTCTTGCCACTATCATCTACCAACTTCTTCATGATCATTATCAAATTTTTGTTACTTGACTCGGCCTACCCATTTCCCTGAGGAAAATAATCTGATGAATGAACCAGAGAGATACTATGATGAAAAAAGAAACGGGACAGCTCCTATGAAGAGAAGTAAGTAGCATTATCAGCTACAATTTTTTGAGGTACTCCAAAACGTACCAAAATATTATCTTTAAGAAATCACACACCACTTGAGAATTAGCCTTCTTGGTTGGGATGTCCTCAAACCACTTAGTGAAATAGTCGGTCACTGTTAGGATGTAAACATGCCCTGCACTTGACTGAGGATTAACAAGACCAATGAAATTGATTCCCCTTTCCTTGAACGGTTCACTTACTACAACTGGTTTCAAAGGCAAGGCAGCTAATTGGGGTCTTCCAGAGAACAACTGGCATTTTTCATAGTTTTTGATGAATGCATAAGCATCCTTGAACATCCCTGGCCAATAAAAACAATTTTGAAGAATTTTGAATGTTGTCATAGTAGATGAGAAATGACCTCCGGAGGCCTCTTCATAAAAAATTTTAAGCAACTGTAGCTGCTGAATTTTAACCACACATCTTAGAAAAGTGTCATCAAGGCCTCTCTTGTACAATACACCCTATCATATTACATATTTCGCAGCCTGAAGTCTCAAAGTCCACCTTTCCTTAGGCGTTAGTCTTTTTGGACATTCTCCATAAGTTAGGAAATAAGCAATGTCGCAGAACCAGGAATCTGTCAAATTGACCAACAACACTTGAGATGTTTCACATTCTGGATTTTCAGGTTGACTTACATTTTCTGCAATAAATTTATAGAGCCCCCTTCCCTTGAAAATTTTGGTGGGCTTTATTGTTAAGTCATATTCCTGAATTTTTGTCACCCATGTTGCTCTCTTGTTCATGGCTATTTCTTGTTGTGTGAGAAGTGCTTTCATTGCTGAATCAGGGACGTATACTATGGAATGAGAATGAAGGATATAGAATCTAAACTGCTTAACTGATTTCACTACAGCAAAGGCTTATTTCTCTATGGGGGAGTATTTTAGTTCATGCTTTTTTAACGGTGTACTCATGAAAGCGATGGGTGCTTCATTCCCTGAAACATCCTTTTGGGTTGGAATTCCAGACAAAGTGTGATCGAAAGCATAACAGTAAATGATGAAATCATTTTTGTATTCGGGGTAAACTAAAGATGGGGCATTTTCTACAGCATTTTTGATCACACTAAAAGCTTTTCTACCTTCTTCTGTCCATTTAAAGGGATGCTTTTCACTCATCATTCCCACAATGTGCCTGGTTTATTCAAAAAAAATTGGGACAAAGGCTCTCAAGAAGTTATTCCGACCAAAGAAAGATTTGATTCCTGTTCTGGTTGAAGGGAGACTAATTTTCTGAATCACTTTAACTCTTTCAGGATTGATCCTAATCCCTTCTTTGGACACAATATGGCCCAACATCTTCCCTTCAGTCACACCAAAAATAGATTTTTTTGGATTAAGTGATATCCCATGGTCTCTGCACCTCTATAGGACTGATTTGAGATCTCTAACATGATTTTTCCTTCTTTTAGAGTACACAATCAAATCATCAAGATAAATTACTATAATTCTATTTTTCAAATCAGTAAAGGAAGAATCCATTGCCCTTTGGAAAGTTGCCCCTGCATTAATCAAACCAAAGGGCATTCTGCTATAGGTAAATGTTCCCCATGGCATGGTGAAAGCAGTCTTGTGTTTATCTTCATCAAACACACTCACCTGATTATATCTTGAAAACCCATCAAGTAGAGACATCATCTCTGATCTGGCAACCGCCTGTAAAACATGTTCCATCTTGGGCAAGGAATAATTATCTTTTAGACTGGCTTGGTTTAAATTTTAGAAATCTACACAGATCCTGATTTCGCCATTCTTCTTTCTGACAGGAACAATATTTGCTATCCAGGTTGAGTGATGAACAGGGTAAATGATTCTGGCTTTTAGCATCTTGTCTACTTCTTTCAGAATTGCTTCAGAAGCTTTAGGATTATAGCTAACTTTAGGATTGTAGCTTCGAAGTTTTTTCCTAAAGGGCTTTGACTCAGATTTAAGAGGGATATGATGGCTAAATTTCCCTTTCCAAAAATCTTTAAGATCACCATAGTCCCAAGAAAACACATCCGTGTAGGCTATCAACAAGATCTGAAGGTTTTTCTTTTCCTAAACAGACAGAGTCTTACCTACATATATCCACCTAGGTTCAACTGTAGTACCAATATTCACTTTGTCATATTATTTTTGCACATCTGACTGAGGGTTTTTCCTTGAAATGAAACTATCATCTTTTCGAGAAAACAAGTTTTCTAAGGAAACCAAACCTTTGGGAATTGTATTGCTCTTCAGCTGAACAACTTCTTCTTCAGGTAAGAACTCAGAATTAGGATCTTCAACATTTTCGTTCATTCCTTCAAAGTAGGTGGATTAGAAAACTTCTATACAAGCCATGAAATCCTTAATTTGGGCATCATCTTTGAAAACTTGCAAATGTTCAATGTTCTTTGGAACAACAGGTCTATATATCATCTCAACCCTATATGTATCTGTTTTAAAGTCTGGGTGAGGGAGGAGTAGCGATGCTGATACAGCTAGGGAGTCAGCTCTTGAATTGAGACTCCTGGGAATTGCTTTTATGGAAAAATATTCAAAAGTATTAATTTCATCCCAAACTAAGTTTTTGTAATGTTTCAGGCATTTGTTTTTTACTGTAAATTGACCTTTCACTTGTTTAACAACCAGTTTAGTGTCACCTTTCACAATAATTGCCTTGTTTCCCAGCGTCCTTGCCTCTCGCAACCCTAATAATAGAGCCTCATATTCAGCAGTATTATTAGTATTTTGAAAATCCAATTTGAAAGAGAAGGGGATATATTGATCATCTGGGCCTTTAAAGACTACACCATCCCCAGAGCCTACGCTGGCACAACTATCGTCAAACTCCATTAACTAGACTTTGTCCTTTTCACCACAGTCTACAAAAATAGGAGGAGCTTCATCTGAGAAAATCATGTAGTTACCAAACTCACAGTCTTGAAATAGGATTTGTGCCTTGGGATCATCAGATGGGATTACAGTGTATTTATTTTTAGCTTCAGGTTCCAATTTGACCTTTTTCTTTCCAATAGGAATAACAACTTCTGACCAATCCATCTTTATTTCGTCACCCATGTCTCTGCAGAAAGTTCTTCTCAAAAGCATGTCATAGCTTGCAGGTATATCCACCACTAAAATGGTCAATTTGAGTCTCTTATCAGGATAAGTGGCTAAAACAACTAGGGCATCTTAAACTTGACCTATTAAGGGTACCTATTTCCCGTCCATAGAATAGCACCTCCCAAAATTTTTAGTCATGGTTAAGCCTAAAGCTTTGGCAACAGATGATGGCATAATGTTATAAGAGGCACCTGAGTCAATAATGAAATTACTCAGTTTAAGACCATTAAGGAGCATAGAAATATAAAAGGGATCAGGCTTTCTAGTTTCATCAACTTCACATTTCAATTATGAGGTAGGTGTAGTGGCTGAGTCACTTTGATTCAAAACAAACGGTGAAAAAACTGTAGGAGACTCAACTAGGTCGTCAATTTGATTTACAGTACACTAATTAGATTGTGATGAATTTGGAAGGTCACCTTTGATGTACTTGACCAACTTATCAAGTTCTTTGGGATTTAATCTCAGATATTCAGTAGGAGAGATTTGGATAGCAGAAGACTTACAAAATTCTACAATATCAAAAGAGGATGCGCTAGAATCTTTTTGTACAACCTTAACATCAAGAGTCCAAGGACTGGGGGAAAAAGAATTAGTTACAGGATGTCTGGTCTTCTGAACAGTGCCTGATGATGTTGGAGTGTACTTTGAAGTCTTTTGATTTTGAGTAAGCATGGCACAAGCAGGATCCTCAAGAGTGACCAGAATATCTCCTCTTTCTGAGTCATATTTGTATTCTAAGTAGTATGAGTCCAAGTCACTAGGTCTATCTTGAGGCACTTCTTCTATAGTAAATTCCCCAAACACATCTTTTGTGGCTTCCATTTGTACATGTCTTTGCATATCTGGACACGAATTACCATCATAATCCGTTGTCAGATGAAAAGAACACATGATAGCCTCTTTTGGTGAAGATTCCATGGACAATCTTGGTTGATTAGAAGGTAGCAAAGGGGCTTTACCATGCCATTGATTAGGCTACTTTTGACTAATATCTTTATAAGGGGAAGGAAATGAAGATCCTTTCTTTGGTAACTGCCTCTTCAAGGCAATTACATCATTCATGAGTCTCTGGACAACCGGATCTGTAGGAGAAAAAGTAGAAGGTTGAGAGTGAGGAGTTTGTATGACTTTTCTCCATTTCCCCACTGTAATAAGATCATCTTCTAACTCAGTGGCCTGACCTTGGGCAATAGCTAAATCTGCGGGTCTACTTCTTAAGCGAAAATCTATGTCCGGGGGCATAGACTTTACAAAGAAACATTGTTGGTTTTCTGGGGTCGGTCTTATATCTAGCCACATAATCTCTCATTGGTTCAGGAATCTCTTTTTTCATTTGTGTTAATTGTGCTAGTAGGGAATGTTCATCATTAGCCCCTTTAAAATGTCCTTCAAACATGGTCTTCATGGTTTTCCAGTTTGTGATAGACCCAACGGGAAAGTGACCAAACCATTCTGCAGCTCCCTCTGAGAGGGATTGTGCAAAGATCCTAACGGCTACATCTTCATGCTGCACCGCCAAAATGGTAGTAGCCACATTGAATGCATTCAAATTTTCATCTACCGAGACTTTACCATCTCTGGAAAATTTAGGCAAGACTTATTTAATACCTTTAGGGAGAGGATGATGGGCTCCTAAATTTAAAGGACCGACTGCTACACCCCATGGTTGAGCCATAACTGCAACTGGAAATATTGTTACTTGTGGTGGTGCTTGAATACCAGAAAAATTCAAAGCTTTCCAGATGCTAGTGGATGGAGAAGTATTCGAAGAGGCTTTAGGAGTGGAAGTAGGTCTACTCTTGGATTTGGGCTTTGAAATGTAAGAGGTCGAAAAATGGAGGTTTTGCAAACTCTCATAAAAAGTATCAAAAATGCCCTCCTTCCTTTGGGACCTTGTATATGTTCAAGAATCTAGTATTATATTCTTTTATTGCCTCTGGATAGCTCTGTCGACAATTTGTGCCTCTTGGGCAATTGGGAGCCCCCTTAGCCACTCTCCTATATCTTCCTCTTCTTCAAAAACTAGGAGAACTTGTTGATACTAGTGATAGTTGGTCTTTAAATCCCAAGCAACAGTGTTCAAATAAGAAATTATATCCTCTTGGGTATTTTGAAAGTTAAGATCTGGTTGAATGGCAGGAGGTAGCTCCTCCTTGTTTGGTATAACCACAGCTGGTAGGACCATATCTTGTTCATAAAAGAAAGCATTTAAAAATAGGACTACACTGTGAGCGCTCCCCAGTAGAGTCACCAAAAATCTATTAGCAAACAAATTTGTCTTTCTACAAATACTCTTTTTAGTTTTACCCTATCACCCTTTAGAAGACAAACTATCTCTAATAGTTGGGTAAGTATCTTTTATGATTAATTCCCTCTGAATTCTATTATAGGTACATCTCCCTAATAGTGATTTTCATTAAGTTTTGATAATGTTTTAACGGTTAGCTTTTAACCCGAAAGCTTATAAAGGCTGCAATATCATTCTTAGATGATATGCTACTTAAAATTTGTAAAGGAAATAAGACTGAATAATAAATGGGAAGAAAATCACAGTTACTTCCCCGATTGCATTTCATGAAAAATGAACAACTTCTCAGCTAAAGATAACAAAAAATAGATAGAATTCAGATATTATGAATCAACAGACATATACATAACAGAGTAAACAAGATGTCAACACAAGACACTTCATTTTTAGTTTTTAAATAACACAGATTCAATAAACCTCACTGAAATATATTTCAAAAATTACTACACAGGCAATTGCATGAAAACCTGTTCTTTCAATAACATTCAATTTCTACTATCTGTTCCTCTAACCTTCTGAAAAACAAAACTATCACCACAAAATCTATTATCTAGTAGCAATGAGTTTTTCTTGAACCATTTAAAAGTTTTAGCAGTCAAATATATAGTATCAGAGCACCGAGAGGTCTCCCGAAAAACATGACCTCTCAGGCAATTAGTTATCAAACTAAACCAGAAGAAAAAGGACACACGTCCTTAAGAGTTTGCATATTAACCAAATAAAAACTAATTCACTAATTCTAGTTCTTTTTCCCCAGCATGATCTTTGCTCCCCACTGGACTCCCTCCTTCTTCGGTAACCGATCGGGCAAGTTTCCATTTTTTATACACCTAGACCAGCTCTTTCGCTAATGGCACATGCGGGATCTTGGAATTCACTATCCGGGCCATTGAGGCCTCCTTACTCCACTTCAACTTCTTCACCTTTTCTATGACATTGGGAAGCTGGTCCACACACAAATATAACATAGATTCGATGCTTGCCATCTGAGTTAAGTCAAAGGCTTTAGGATTAACCTTTTCTCTGATAATCTTTATCGCTGAGTAGAAGGCTTCTAGAGAGCCTTTCAATTCCTGTTCACCATATACTGATGCATAAGTATAGGTGAAGTTGATGACCTTCAACTCATTTAAGGCGACCTTCTGAATTTTCTTAGCTTCAGACTCATATTCTTTGTTTTCTATAATGGTGCCCCTTATGAGAGAGATACGCCAGCTGATGTTCTTCCTAAGGATGAAGAAGATGGATTCCTTGGCACCTTTCAGGGATTTTTCTGTGTAGAATTTATTGAAGCCAGACCTCTCTATCTCCATAAACTTTGTCATTGTCGATACCCATTTTTCCTCCTCTCCATCCCAGACTTGTCGTTGTGCTATAAAAATGTTTACACACTTATATGAGTCATTCCATCCAAGGTTGCTCAAGAATGAGGCCTCAAATATCGATCCATAACTCTCTAGTCATGAAGTGCAAATGTTTGAAATGGAGGCCCTCAGATTGACCTAGTTAGTGTCCATGCAAGTACACCATGAAATGAGAGATTCAATGCATGAAAATGAACTCTATTCTATATGATTGCAATACATGAAAGGAGATTAATCTAAACGATAAAAATGCAAGATTAAGCTATGAAAGGAAATATGCAAATTTAATCTATGAAAGTAAACATGAATCTAATCTACATGAATAGCCATGGATGCAAGAAGAAGAAGACAAGAAGAGATAAGTTGCAATATCCAAGATCAAGTGCTCAAATCCTCCTCCAAAAATGCTCTCCAAACCTGTAGCATAACAATACTATAATTGTGGATGATCTATGATTGATTGATGATTACCCAAATGAGAAGGAGAGGTTCCCTTTTATAGGAATGTGAACAATTGAGATTAAGAGGCAAAAAGAATTGATCAATGGCTGAGATTAAGAGGCAAAAACCCACCACTTAGGAAGATGTGATGAAAAAGGGATTTTTATTTAATTTTTATTTAATTTATTTCCTTTTTCATCAAATAAAGTGCTTTAAGTGGGGGATTTTTATTTATTTAATTAAAAGAGGGGTTTTCTTCATAATTAAATAAATTAGAAGAATTTTATTTAATTAAATGGGAGAAATTGAATTTAATTAAATAAGAGAAATTTTATTTAATTAAAAGGGAGAAATTTACTTTAATTAAATAAGATAAACTTTATTCAATTAAAAGAGAGATTAAATCTTTTAATTAAATAAGATAAATTTTATTTAATTAAAAATAAAATAAAATCTTTTAATTAGATAAAAATGATCAAACCTTAGGAAATATCGAAATAATTGAATAATTGAGTTAATTACAATTTGATGAAGGAAATTGATTTGAATTGAAAATATTGCAAAGCATTGATTCAGGAAATTGATAAATTGATAAAATGATAAAATGGGGCCCAAAGTCTTGGTGACCATTTTAGGGTGCATACATTTGCCCCTCTTTGACAAATGTGTGGTCGAATCGAGAACACATGTAGTCAAAGAATGCAGTTGAAGTGTGAGGTCAACTTGGGATCACAAAACAACCCAGACGTGTGATCGATTCGGGAACATGTTAGGACAAAAATAAGCACAATTGAAAAAGACAAAGTCAACACCGAAATAAGTAATTGACATGTCAGAGATAAGAATCTCAAGCAAGACTGATATAATTGATAAAGCTGAATCAAAGATTGAAGTTTGATAAGTAATGCCCCCTCGTGATCGAAATCGAAATGAGATAGAGGAGAAACAACAAATCGATAAATTTTGATCAAATCGAACTAAAGATAAGGTTCTCGATGTAAGATGAAAGATATAAAGATCACGGAACTAAGGTAGATCATTAAGCATGAAATATTATGCCCCAAGATTGAATTAGAAGAAAAGAAGTGGGGTGAAAGCGAATGGAAGATAGAAGTTTGGAAGAGGTGGAAAGAAATAGAAGAGAAGAAAGAGAATTTGGCCTTAAGAAATAGAATGCCCCAAAATCAATCAACTGTTTAAGATAGAAATTTTTGATTGAGATCACGAAAGAAGATAAAGAAATGTTCATCATTCATTAGAGAATGTTAAGGAACTTATTTTCATCATTGGGCCATTATTAACAGACATCGAAAAATCACACAATCATCACTAGTCACAAATGTAACAATGAAGATATGAATGCGACTTATATCAGATTGGAATGTGGAAAGATTCTAATGTAAGCATCAAAGACATAAAGGTCAAGATGATTGTGATGTTAGCTTACCCAATTTAATATAGCAAACCCACGCTTGCATCAAGGCATAGAGGCCAGGATGACCAGCAGAATGGTTGTGCAAAAACAATGAAGCATAAAGCAGGAAGCAAATAAAAACATGCCCCATGCCCCAAGTCCTCTAGCTATGCATCATGGAAAGACTTATTAGACAAGGACCCTCAACAAAAATCAATAATAGTCAGCACACAAAGAAAAGATCATGACATAGCTCAAGCATTAAGTGTTGTGTTTAAAAATTTAAGTTGGTTAACTGATACTGAGTTCCGAGGATAAGGATTGAATGCTTACAAGAAGGTAAGACCACATGACAAAACGGAGTAAGACCAAACTTATAAGTGTTGAAAAACACTCGATGTCCAGGGTTGTATTGAAAAATACAGTTGAGGTGGTGTTGAAAAACACCATTTGTGAGATGCCCTAAAGACTAACGCATCTAATAGACCGAAGCTAACCAAGGTATGCCCCCTAGACAAAGACAAAGACAAATTCTAGACCAAGGAAACAAGGACAAGGCATGATGGAGAAAGGCTAAGTGTCGAGGACACGTGCTAAGAAACAGGGGTGCAAAGGCCTCAAGTAGCACCCGTTTCTAGGTTTTCACCACTTGGATTTTATTGCAATTTTTTCATTTTCTTTTCTTTCATATTTTTATTCTTTTTTTAGGACTTTTTGTATTTTTTTTGAATTTTTGCTACCAAGGCACCTGTTTCCAGGTTTTCACCAAGGCACTTTTTCTATTTTTTTGAAATTTTTTTTTTTTTTGATTTTTTGATTTTTTTGAATTTTTGGAATATATAATTTATTTTGAAGATACATCAAAGAGCCTATTGCTAGGTTTTCACTAAGATGATCATTTTTTCAAGACATTTTCTAATTTTTAGAATTTTTGACAATATATCATTTTTTTGAATTTTTTCAGTATCAATAATTATGTACAAAAGGATGCCCCCAGATAGAATGGGCATCATGGATAGAACTTCTTTAGGTGAAAAATATTGATAGGATCAGGGAGTTGTTCTCCCTTTTCTATAGATAGTAAATAAGCACCTGTTCCAAAAGTTGTTGTAATGATGTAAGGTCCAAGCCAATTAGGTTCAAATTTGCCCTTTTGATCTCTATGTTGTTGAATCTTAGGATTTTCACGTAGGACAAGATCTCCCACTTGGAATTCTCTAGGGAGAACTTTTTTTTTGAAGGCTTTGGACATGCACTTTTGATAGACCCTCATATGGTCAAATGATGCTTGACATTTTTCATCTAGAAGTTCTAACTCTTGAAGTTTCATGGCAAAGTAGTCTTCATCTATAACTAGACCATGGAGAGAAACTCTAAGTGAAGGAATCTCAACCTCCAAAGGTAACACTACTTCAACACCATATGCAAGGAAAAAAGGAGTATCCCCAGTAGGAGTAAAAATACACGTTCTATAGGCCCACAAAGCTAGATTTATCTATAAATGCCAATCTCCACCATTCTTACAAACTGTTCTATGTAAAATTTTAAGAATGGTCTTGTTTGATGCCTCTGCTTGACCATTTCCTTGTGGGAAGTAAATGGAGGACCAATGTTGTTTAATCTTGAATTTTTTGCAGAGTTTTTTAAGGTCCTTATTTTTTAACTGGCCTCCGTTGTCAGTAATAATCTCAGAAGGAACTCCATATCGACAGATGATATGGTTCAGAATGAATAGAGAGACTGTCTTGCCCGAGGCAATAGAAAGTGGGATAGCTTCTACCCATTTGGTGAAGTAATCAATAGTAGTGATGATAAATTTGTGTCCACCTAATGAGTTGGGATGAATCTACCTAACAAGGTCAAAGGCCCAGCGTTGAAATGGCCAATGAGAAATAGAAGGAATGAGCTCCCTACCTAGAGCATGTATCAGGTTACCATGTTTTTGATACTTTTCACATGACTTTGCAAAAGCTACTACATCAATTTGCATCATGGGCCAATAGTACCCCGCCCTAAGAAACCTTTGGGCCATGGAAAGACCATTGGAGTGTCCCCCATAGATACCCTCATGAATGTCGGCTAACGCTTGGTCAAATTCTTCCTTTTCTAAGCATCTAAGAAGTGTTCTATCTAGACCCCTCCTATACAAATCACCAGCGATAAGGGAATGGCGAGAGGTATTTCAGGTAAGGTTTCTGCATTCAGATCGGTTAAAGGTTTCAGTTATAATGCCATCATGAAGATATGAGTAAATGGCACCATAACGAGATGATTCATGACAAACAAGGGTACAAATGATATGGCTTTCTTGGGAGTCAAAGATAGCGTGATGTAGCTCTTCCACTAGGAATTCAAATCTTGATTCATGTTGCTCTAACTAAAGAAGTGAAGCAAGAGTAGCCATAGCATTAGTTGCTTTGTTTTCTAGTGTAGGGATTTTCTGAAATGTGACAAATGTGAAATATCTCTTTAAGGAATCAACCATTTTCTTATAAGGTACCATTTTCTCATGTTTTGTTTGATATTCATCATTAACTTGGTTGATTATCAGCTGTGAATCCCCATAGATGTGTAACTCTATAATTCTCCATTCTATGGCTATCTTAAGTCCATTTGTTAAATCTTCATACTCAACAATGTTGTTTGTACATGGGAACAATAATTTGTAAGACTTAGGGATTGTGTACCCATGAGGAGAAACAAACAACACACCAGCTCCCAAACCATTTTGCATAAAAGATCCATCAAAGAACATCTTCCAAGTTCTTTCAGTCATATACATAAGATGTTCATCTGGGAAGTCAAGTTGAATAGGTACATCATCTTGTAATGGGAAATCAGCCAATTGATCAGCTATAGCTTGTCCTTTGATTGCCTTACGCTCAATGTACTCTATGTCAAACTCTAAAAGTATCATCATCCATTTAGCAAGTCTACCTGTGAGGGCGGCCTTACTTAGGAAATATTTGAGTGGATCTATTTTGGCTATGAGGTGTATAGCGTGCACAAGCATGTAATGTCGCAACTTTTGGGAAGCAAACACAACAACAAGGCAAGATTTCTCAATGCTAGTGTAGTTAACCTCATATGAAACAAGAGTATGACTGATGTAGTATATTACTCTCTCTTTCCCATTTTCATCAAGTTGAGCCAGTAATGCCCCCAAGGAAGATTTTGTCACTGAAATGTATAAAATAAGTGGTTTCCCTGGTATAGGAGGCATTAAAATAGGAGGATTTGCCAAGTACTTCTTGATTTGATCTATGCTCTTTTGACAATCCTCATTTAAAATACATTTGACTCCCTTATGTAAGTTCTTATTGAAAGGTTGAGCTCTATCTACCAGTTGTGAAATAAATCTCCTTATAGATTGAAGACGTCCTTGAAGACTCCTCATTTGACTAATGTTTTTAGGAGGTGGCATATCTATGATTGCTTGAACTTTTTCAGGGTCCACGTCTATTCCTTTTGCTGAAATGATGAATCCAAGTAGTTTTCCATAGGTGACCCCAAATGCACACTTTTTAGGATTTAGCCTTAGTTGAAATTGTTCCATGCAATCTAGAATTAATTCCAAATCGTTTAAGTGTGTATCTCTTTGTTTAGACTTGGCCAAGGTGTCATCCACATAATCTTCCATATTCTTATGCATCATGTCATGAAAAATAGTTGTCATAGCTCTTTGATAGGTAGCTCCTACATCTTTTAATCCAAAAGGCATAACATTCCAACAATAGGTTCCCCATGCACAAGTGAATGTAGTCTTTTCTTGATCTTTAGGAGCTATCTTAATTTGATTGTATCCATAAAAACCATCCATCAAAGAATAAATCTCATAACTCGCAGTCATATCCACTATCATGTCTATATTGGGGAGTGGAAAGTCATCCTTTGGGCATGCTTTATTAAGATCTCTAAAATCTGTGCAAACTCGAATGGATTTGTCATGTTTGGAAACTAGTACAATGTTTGATATCCATTCAGCATAGGCAATAGCTCTTATAAATTTTGCACCAAGGATTTTCTCTAATTCAGCTTTGACTAGAAGAGCTATGTGAGGATGCATTTTCCTCAATTTCTATTTAACTGGTTTGACATTTGGGGTTATAGATAAGTGATGCATAATAAGATTAATGTCCAATCCTGGCATATCTGAATAAGTCCATGCAAAATTGATCTTCATGGTTTGTAAGAAATTAGTATAAGCTTCTTTTTTTGTTCGTGACAAGGACTTAGCCAAGTGTACTATCTTTGGAGCCTCATCTGTACCCAAATTAACTACTTGTGTTGGCTCAATAAGTACTAAAGATCGATCTTGAAAATAGCTGGGGAGACGATCAAGTACCTCATCCTTAGGTGCCTCAGAGAGGTTTTCACCCTTGTATACGTCATTTATTTTTACTTTTTTTGGTTCTGATACCGCCACACAATGGTTTTTTCCATCAGAACACCTATTCTTTTTATTTTCCTTTCTCTTTATCTTGTGACTAAGGTACTTGATGTCTGGCTCTGCCATACTGGTAGTCGGTTCGCTAGTGGAAGAGACCACGGGTTCAATGGCATTTAGGTAACAAGCTATCTCATAATCATTTTGGAATGTTAAAAGCTCAAGTTCTTGATAACATTGGGACCAATCAATAAGGTCGGGCTGAACAAGAGGCAAGTCAATGGCAGGTTCAAGGCTATAAATGTGAATGATATTATCACTGGTGACTGAAGAGTCAGAGTCCGTCAAGTATCCCTCTAAGCTACCCAAATCAAGATTCATCCTAATAAGTAAAGAATTGTCCACTAAAGCAACATGTGGGTTCAAAACCTCTAATCCTACATGTGAATCGTTGGCTACCTCAAGTGAAGAACTAAAAGTGTGAACAACATCAATATTTGTATCAACTGTTGAGGGCTCTAAAAAAGAGTCACATTCATACTCATTAGAACTTGTATCTAAACTGTGACTAGGATGCTTACACCATGAAGGCTTAGGACATCATGATGTTGAAGGTATAGTTTCATCAAAAGTAGCACTTTCTCTTTCCATTAAATGAACAAGATTATTTTTTTGACGCTCTCTCAAAGGATCCTCTATATCTGAATCTTGTTCTAAATTTGCAATTGATGCATGGGCGGCTGAAATATCTGAATCTCCGCATAGGAGAGTAATGGAAGGGACCCAATCTTCACGCATATCCTGCTGATTTGTTAAATTAGATTCATACTTTGGTTCATCATCACTATCCAACTTTTCAAATAGAGGATTGGTACGCTTGTTGCAATTTTCAAATCCTAGGCCAACTAGTTTCTTGGACTTGCGTCCAAATTTAGCATGATCAAGAGGTTAGGACCTAGCATCTAAATTGTGATTAAGAGGGCCATAACCAGGATATCCTTTCTTCTTAACAAAATTATATCCCCTTCAATAAGTCTTAGGAGAGGGAGAGAAGTTCTCATTGTGCTTATACTTTTCTTCTTTATAGATCCAGTCTCTAACAAATGTTTCCTCTTTCTCATTTTGAATAGGCACTGATGATTCTAAAAATTTTCCAAATAATGTCATAGTTGAAGAGGAAGGCTTCATCTCCTTTAAATTTTTACCATAAGACCTAGGTGAAACTGGAAATGTTGTGAGGGATTTGAGTTTATACCCCCCCATACCAAGGTCTATTGTCTTAAGCTTGTATTTACATTCAACCAAAGTAGCATCAAAATATTTTGCTTCTCTATTGAGGGGAATGTGAGCCCCTATTAAAATTGAATTAATAGAGAAAGTGTTATAACCAGGTATCCAAATCTCTATTTCATTGTAGGGGAACTTAACACATTGATGGTAGGTAGATGGCACTACTTGCATGTCATGAATCCATGGTCTACCAAGTAAGATATTATATGCAAGGGGTCCAGCATAACCTATTTGAAACAAAATATCCTTATGAAGAGGGAAAATCCTAACAGGAAGGATGGCCAACCCCTTGGAACTTATTTCTGCCTCATCATAGGATTCGATAGTAATTCTCTTTCTAGTATCAATAACTTCTTTAGAATAACCCAATTCTTTCAAAAGACTAAAAGAACAAATATTAATCCCAGCACCATATTAATCCCAGCACCCCCATCTATCAACACACGCCTAACACGGGTTCTATGGATCATGACCTCAATATGAAGGGAAAGATTGTGCAGATGGCTCAAAGCTTTATAATCATCTTCTAAAAATGTAAGGTAATGAGGGCTAGCAATGTGATTAACCATATTCTGGAATTGATCAATATCTAAGTTGTTGGGGACATTTTTCGTATGCAAAGCATCCTCAAGGATTTGTTTATGTCTTGGAGACAACTCTAAGAGCTCAAAGATCAAAATCTGAGTGGGTGTTCTTTGTAACTGATCAACAATATTGTAGTTTGATTTAGGATTAACAGTTGGCTTCAAGGTAACAAGTTTAGATGCCACTTTTCTTAGGTTTATTGGATTGACTTAAATTTTGTCCTCTAATGACAATGGGACCTTGACTTTGGGTAACAGCATTAAGGGCTTGTGATGACCTTATAGAGTTGGGACCCCTTAGCACCACAACAGGTTCTTTGTCAAAAATAGGAGGAGAGGCTTCATCTAGATCATAACCATAAGGATCTCTTCCACACATCATGTTAACATTTTCTTCCACAAACTCAAGCATGTTGATGGTACTCTATGCATCTGTATAAGTATAGTTGATCTCAGCTTTTCCATTCTTAACTTTAGAAGTCTCCCCCTTTTCATATTTGGGCAAAGGTTCCTTGAATGCCTTGTGATCGGTGTTGGTTTTCAATACATCTACTGTAAGTTTTCCATTCTCAATGAGATCTTGAACAAGATGCCTGAGTCTCCCAAAAATTTCAACATTATGTCCAATACCATTATGAAATATGCAAAAGTCATCCTCTTTCCACCACCATGGTTTTTCTTTAGGTATGTGGAAATGTGTTGCATCTAGAGGATGTGCCAGATTTCTATCAATAAGTTTCTTTAATATTTCCCCATATGTCTCACCAAGTTTTGTAAATTAATGTCTTTCACTCTTAGGCTTACCTTGGTAACTTGGCTTACTTTCTTGTTGAGTGGGTGCATTGAGCTTGGCAGTTTGAACAATACTAGATAAGTGTAACACAGGTTGATTTGTATGTTGGGAGGAATCCACAACTCCATCATTGACCACTTGTTTGTTCTTATTCCAATATTGGTTCTTCCCTTTATCCTTGTTAGAGTTTTTGTTGTTTTGACCATTGTTGTTGTTATTTCCATGTTTAGTCAAAATTCCTTGTTCTTTCAAAACATCTTCTATTCAACATGCAGTCTCAACCATGGTGTCAAATGAATCAAAAACCATTTTCTTAACCTCATACTGCATTTTGGGAACCAAATTGCTAACAAGAATGTCAATCTTTTCATTATACAGAATAGTTCTAGAATAGCAAGAGAATTTTCTTCTCCACCTTTACAAGAAGGTAACAAAGGATTCTCCTTGATTCTATTTTAAGCTACATAAGTCTAACAAAGTGATAGATCTTGAGATATTGTATGCAAAGTGTTGAACAAATATTTGAACAAGCTCTTTGAAAGTCTTAATAGGAGGAGTTATCTTAGCAAACCATTCCATTGCTTTCCCCCTAAGACTTTGTGGGAATAACCTCATGAGGTATGAATCATCTTGATGGAACTCAAAACTAGTGGTATAAAACTGTTGCACATGATCATGTGGATCTCCACTCCCATCATATTTTTCATATTGAGGAATTTCAACCTTTCTAGGAAATTCTTTCATGTCAACACTCTTATCAAAAGGATTAGGACAAATCAAGACCAATGAGAAAGAATTCTTAGGTGCAGAAATATTGGCTATTTGTCTTTGTATTTCATCCATCTTCTCCTCTTGAGCCAGATCTTGTCTCTTAATCTTTCTATCCACATCAAAGTTGTAAGGGACCTTAGCCCCATTATCAATTAGATTCTTTAGGATCTTATCCTAGTTTTGCTTCACATACTTCTCCACATACTGTTGAAAAAATGGTTCTTGTTGCATGTGCATAAAATCTTGGGAGGTGCGATCAAAACTCATGTTACTACCTCCATATTATGAACCATAATGACCACATTGTAAAGATGGCTTTAAGATCCTAGGAGGAGTTTGTCTCCTGTGATGGTTATGTCTAGAAACCCTTCTTCCTCTAGGACTAGGAGATCATGATGTTGATCTTGAATGTCTCCTACTTCTTGGAGTCCTAGGAGGAGTAGATGGAGGAGAACCATTTCCACCACTAATAAGCATATGATTGAATGGACCATGAAATTTTTGAGCCAAGAGCCTATCTTTCTCCTCTTGAAGAGATTTCCTTTCCGTTTTGATTAAAGCTTGTTTCTCCAACTCTAGACGTTTAATTTTCTCTTGCTTATGATTTTTTTCATCTTGGAATACCTTCTTTTCATGCTCAATGCTCTTGAGTTTGTCACTCATGTAGTTGGTAAATGTTTTAAGAGGTGAGCTTGGTCTTGAATGTTGAAACAAGTTGCTGGTATAAGTTGCATTGATGTGAGCATCATGAAGCTCATCTCCTTGTTTCTCATGTTGTGATAACTCATCATCATAAACATGTCTCTTACCTTTCTCTCTCTCAACCCTTTGATGTGCATCCAAATATCTTGTCGAAATAAGGGGTGAGGTTGGTCGACTGTTATGAGAGGAACCACTAAAGGAAATAGCATGTCCACTCCTTGCAAACAAATCCTCATAACGTTTATCCATGGCTTCCCTCTCTCTCTAAGTCATTGTGTAACTCATATCCATAGAAGAGTGAGAAGATGCTAAGGGGATACCCAACTCACTAAGGTGACTCTTGGAATCAAACCAAATTTTTGAAGTATTCCTAGGTGATTGATCAAATATGGGCCCTTTTCCCTTATGTGTTTGGCGAGTTTGTACTAAGGGTAATTGGTTAAAAACCACTTGAGGTCATTTTCCTTGATTTACTTGATACCTTGTTGTAACTGGCATGAAAGAAAAAGTACTAGCTGATAGGATTACCCTAAGAGATGTTGGTACCAAACTAGGATAGAAAAGGCATTAACTTGTCTAAAAAGAGGTGATAAGATAGAAATTTGCAAATACGGATAAGCTGACACTGCCACAGAGGCACCCTTTAAATTTGGGTGAATACCCTAGCACATATGGACCAAGAGGATGGTCTTATCCAAATTATATAATTTGAGATTGAAATTGTATGAAATTGGATGGACAAGAGACTACCAAAACTCTCTAAGTGTAATATCAAAGAATCTAAAGGTTTACCTTTTCAACAAGGACGGTTTCTAGCTCACCAA
The DNA here is from genome assembly GCA_018584345.1 of Thuja plicata. Taxonomy (NCBI): domain Eukaryota; kingdom Viridiplantae; phylum Streptophyta; class Pinopsida; order Cupressales; family Cupressaceae; genus Thuja; species Thuja plicata. The sequence goes on from MU224699.1 coordinate 54,059, forward strand.
GCGCCAAGCAAGGTCACTTGTGAAATCAAAGATTGCTAATCCAAGAGGTCAAACACAAGAATCCAAAGTGGAACAAGCTTTTAACAGCAGGGTAAGTAATCCAATCTGACCTGGTTCAACCCAGATAATTGAAAATAATGGGACAGCAAGTTAAAACAAGCTCAAAAAATGACAGCAACAGTTCACTGGTATATAGTTTCGCACGAGGAAATGTTGTCTCACACAAGGATTTGTAGGATCACACAACAGAATGGATAGAGCAGCACAAGAAAATAACAGACTGGTGAAAATAGGAAACAACAACTAGTATCAAGTTTCGTGTGAGGTTTCCCAGATAGCCGCGCGAGGAAGTGCAGCAAACGGTGTGAGAAAATAGTTTTCTCGCATGAGGAAAGGACACAGAACTCAGATTTTGATTGTTTTAATTAACCAACTAGGTGTGTTGACAGATTTTATCATGAATCAAGCACGTAATGCAGCAATCAGGGAGTTCAAGCAATCAATGTCTTCAAACAATGATCAAGGGACAAAGCAACCTTGCACATGAACATAGATAGTGTCATAGTAATTCTACTCCATAAGAATGTTACTTGTGTATGTTCTCAAATGTTTTCCAATCACGCACATAGTCCTAGAGAATAAAATGTTGGTTGCACTATGGTTCTTAGTAATGGCTTGACTCTGTAACTTTTGCAATCTCAAGTGGGTGAAATCCAATTTCAGCGCACCGAGGTTTTGACACAGTCCAAGAATTTAATCAATCAGGAGTTGCTGAGGAGATCTGACAACCCAAAAGAAACTACACCCGTGGAGATTTCTTCCACAAGGAGATTTATATAGTGGTTGTCACTACCATGGTGAAAATGGCTATTACCGCTTGAAGTTTTGTCCATGTGGTTGACCCAATAAAGGGAATGTCCACTACAGTTAACCCTCTCTAACAAGGAAGAATCACAATATCAACCACATGGGGACTTAGTTCAGATTCAAGGGTTCCAAGTTTCTAATTCTCCCAAAAGGGAAAAGAGCATAATCCTCTAGCCTCTTCACCTCACCAAAACATAGAAAACATGATTCATTGACCCACTAATTTTAAATCACCTCATTCAAGGCTCACACAACAACAAATGACACCAATCTTCCAAAGAGAGAAATTATTGCCAAAATTTGAAGTCCAAACGAATTTGTCCAATGAGATGAAAACAAAATCCTTCCCTACCTACAAAGGGATCTATCGTCAAGAAGATCTTTACATGCAAAATAAGTGAATGAAGCCCACTCTCTCAAGATTTCCACAAATAGTGTTCATAGGGCCTAATTACTATGTGAAACAGATATGCAAGAAAGCAAATCTAGGTCCATTTTAGAGCACCAATTTAGAAATGTGATCTATGAAAGCAAGAAACACTCAAGCTAAACACATGAGATGTTCCTTTTAATTCCCAAAATCCAAATGTTATAGAGATTTAATAAAATACCTCAAATCCAATGCAACGCAAATCATTTATTGTTTATCCAAGCAAGTCTAAATCAGCAACAACAACAACAAATGACAAATCATAAACCACTAGAAACAGTAAACATTAGTGGTTAGCAAGAAAAACCAAGATCTAAAAAATATAGCAATGTAAAAAATAGATCTCTGGTATGAAATTTTGCACGAGAAAACAAACAGGCCCGTGCGAGGAAACACACAGGCCCGCGCAATAAAATGCACAGAATAAAAAAAAATAGAAATGACAGCACACCAGTCAGAACTAGCCTGATGCCAGATCTCGTGTGAAGATTCATGCCATGTCACGTGAAGAAGTACCCTATGTCACGCAAAGAAACTCAGAAACCTACGCAATCTAGCGCTGTAACCAGCAAAATCTCGCGCGAGAAAACTCTGTAGAAGAAAACAAGTATGGAAAAGACAAAAATTTTAGATCTGAAAATAAATTGACAAAAAATAGCTAAAGAGACAGAAAATGAATCTTCTACCCCACGATGGGCACCAAAAATGTGTGCTAAAAATGTTGACACACTTCTATGAATCATTCCATCCAAGGTTGCTCAAGAATGAGGCCTTAAATATCGATCCATAGCTCTCTAGTCATGGAGTGCAAAGGTTTGAAATGGAGGCCCTCAGATTGACCTAGTTAGTGCCCATGCAAGTACACCATGAAATGAGAGATTCAATGCATGAAAATGAACTCTATTATATATGATTGCAATGCATGAAAGGAGATTAATCTAAATGATAACAATGCAAGATTAAGCTATGAAAGGAAATATGCAAATTTAATCTATGAAAGTAAACATGAATCTAATCTACATGAATAGCCATGGATGCAAGAAGAAGAAGACAAAAATAGAGAAATTGCAATACCCAAGCTCAAGTGCTCAAAGCCTCCTCCAAAATTGCTCTCCAAACTTGTAGCATAACAATACTATAATTGTGGATGATCTATGATTGATTGATGATTACCCAAATGAGAAGGAGAGGTTTCCTTTTATAGGAATGTGAATGATTGAGATTAAGAGGCAAAAAGAATTGATCAATGGTTGAGATTAAGAGGCAAAAACCCACCACTTAGGAAGATGTGATGAAAAAAAGATTTTTATTTAATTTATTTCCTTTTTCATCAAATAAAGTGCTTTAAGTGGGGGATTTTTATTTATTTAATTAAAAGAGGGGTTTTCTTTATAATTAAATAAATTAAAAGAATTTTATTTAATTACATGGAAGAAATTGAATTTAATTAAATAAGAGGAATTTTATTTAATTAAAAGGGAGAAATTTACTTTAATTAAATAAGATAAATTTTATTCAATTAAAAGGGAGAATAAATCTTTTAATTAAATAAAATAAATTTTATTTAATTAAAAAAAAAAAAATTAATTAGATAAAAATGATCAAACCTTAGTAAATATCGAAATAATTGAATAATTGAATTAATTACAATTTGATGAAGGAAATTGATTTGAATTGAAAATATTGCAAAGCATTGATTCAAGAAATTGATAAATTGATAAAAATGATAAAATGGAGTCCAAAGTCTAGGCGACCATTTTAGGGTGCATACATTTATAGGGATTCACAGTTGATAATCAACCAAGTTAATGATGAATATCAAACAAAACATAAGAAAATGGTACCTTATAAGAAAATGGTTGATTCCTTAAAGAGACCTTTCACATTTGTCACATTTCAGCAAATCTCTAGAGCAGAAAATAAAGCAGCTAATGCTATGGCTACTGTTTCTTCACTTCTTCAGTTAGAGAAACATGAATCAAGATTTGAATTCCTGGTGGAAAAGCTACATCACCCTATCTTTAACTCCCAAGAAAGCCATATCATTTGTACCATTGTTGGTCATGAATCGTCCCGTTATGGTGCCATTTACTCATATCTTCTTGATGGCATTATACCTGAAACCTTTAACCGATCTGAATGCAGAAACCTTACCTGAAATGCCTTTTGTCATTCCCTTACCGCTGGTGATTTGTATAGGAGGGGTCTAGATAGAACACTTCTTAGATGCTTAGAAAAGGAAGAATCCAACCAAGCGTTTGTTGACATTCACGAGGGCATCTATGGGGGATATTCCAATGGTCTTGCCATCACCCGAAGGTTGATTAGGGTGGGGTACTATTGTCCCATGATGTAGATTAATGCAGTAGCATTTGCAAAGTCATGTGAAAAGTGTCAAAAACATGGTAACCTGATACATGCTCCAGGTAGGGAGCTCATTCCTTCTATTTCTTATTGGCCATTTCAGCATTGAGCCTTTGACCTTGTTGGGCAGATTCACCCCAACTCATCAAGTGGATACAAGTTTATCATCACTGCTACTGATTACTTCACTAAATGGGTAGAAGTTGTCCCACTTTCTGTTGCCTCTAGCAAGACAGTCTCTCTATTCATTCTAAACCATATCATCTGTCGATATGGAGTGCCTTCCGAGATTATTACTGACAACGGAGGACAGTTCAAAAATAAGGACCTTACACAACTCTGCAAAAAATTCAAGATTAAACAACATTGGTCCTCCATTTACTTCCCGCAAGGAAATGGTCAGGCAGAGGCATCAAACAAGACCATTCTTAAAATCTTGCATAGAACAGTCTATAAGAATGGTAGAGATTGGCATTTACAGATAAATCTGGCTTTGTGGGCCTATAGAACAAGTATTTTTACTCCTACTAGGGCTACTCCTTTTTCCTTTGCATATGGTGCTGAAGCAGTGTTACCATTAGAGGTTGAGATTCCTTCACTTAGAGTTTCTCTCCATGGTCTAGTTACAGATGAAGACTACCACGCCATGAGGCTTCAAGAGTTAGAACTTCTAGATGAAAAATGTTAAGCATCATTTGACCATATGAGGGTCTATCAAAAGTGCATGTCCAAAGCCTTCAACAAAAAGGTTCGCCCTAGAGAATTCCAAGTGGGAGATCTTGTCCTATGTGAAAATCCTAAGAATCAACAGCATAGAGATCAAAAAGGCAAATTTGAACCTAATTGGCTTGGACCTTATATTATTACAATAGCTTTTGGGATAGGTGCTTATTTACTATCTACAGAAAAGGGAGAACAACTCCTTGATCCTATCAATGTCTTGCACCTGAAGAAGTTCTATCCATGATGCATGTTCTATCTGGGGGCATCCTTTTGTACATAATTATTAATCCTGAAAAAATCCAAAAAAATGATATATTGTCAAAAATTCTAAAAATCAGAAAATGTCCTGAAAAAATGATCATCTTAGTGAAAACCTAGCAATAGACACTTTGATGTATCTCAAAAAAATTATATATTCTAAAAATACAAAAAAAATCAAAAAAATCAAAAATTCAAAAAAATAGAATAAGTGCCTTGGTAAAAACCTGGCAATAAGCGCCTTGGTAGCAAAAATTTAAAAAAATTATAAAAAGTCCTAAAAAAAAAATGAAAAAAAATGAAAAAATAAAAAATGAAAGAGAAAAATTGTAATAAAATCCAAGTGGTGAAAACCTGGAAATGGGTGCTACTTGAGGCCTTTGCACCCCTATTTCTAAGCACGTGTCTACGACACTTAGCCTTTCTCCATCATTCCTTGTCCTTGTTTCCTTGGTTTGGAAATGGTCTTGGTCTTTGTCTAGGGGACATAACTATGTTAGCTTTGGTCTCTTGGATGCGTTAGTCTTTAGGACATCTCACAAACGGTGTTTTTCAACACCACCCCAACTGTATTTTTCAATACAACCCTTGACATCGAGTGTTTTTCAACACTTATCGATTTGGTCTTACCCAGTTTTGTCATGTGGTCTTACCTGCTTGCAAGCATTCAATCCTTATCCTCGGAACTCAGTATCAGTTAACACACTTGAATTTTTAAACGCAACACTTAATGCTTGAGCGATGTCATGATATTTTCTTTGAGGGATGTCATGATATTTTCTTTGTGTGCTAACTATTATTGATTTTAGTTGAGTGTCCTTGTCTAATAAGTCTCTCTGTGATTCATAGCTAGAGAACTTGGGGCATGGGGCATGTTTTTATTTTCTTCCTTCTTTATGCTTCACTATTTTTGCATAACCGTTCTGCTGGTCATCCTGGCCTCTATGCCTTGATGCGAGCGTGGTTTTGCAACATTAAATTGGGTAAGCTAACATCACAGTCATCTTGACCTATATGTCTTTGATGCTTATGTTATAATCTTTCCATATTTCAATCCGATATAAGTCACATTCATATCTTCATAGTTTCACTTGTGACTAGTGATGATTGTGTGATTTTCCGATGTCCGTTAATAATGGCCCAATGATGAAAATAAGTTCCTTTACATTCTCTTATGAATGATGAACACAAGATCCTATGTTTGTTTCTTTATTGCAAGTACACTTTTGCATTTTCATGTAGCTTGCATTGTTAGACCTCATGTTAGTTTGCATTTTTAGGCTGCATTATGAGTTTGAGGGTTTCCTTCATCTTTCTTGTGGACTTTTCATCAATTGTGATCACGTTCTTATCTTCATTTCTTTATCTTCTTTCGTGATCTCAATCAAAATTTTCTATCTTAAACAAATGATTGATTTTGGGACATTCTCTTTCTTCTCTCCATTTTTTTCCACCTCTTCCAAACTTCTATCTTCCATTCACGTTCACCCACTTCTGTTCTTCTAATTCAACCTTGGGGCATAATATTTCATGCTTAATGATCTACCTTGGTTTTGTGATCTTTATATCTTTCACCTTACATTGAGAACCTTATCTTTAGTTTGATTTGATCAAATTTGTCAATTTTTTGTTTCTCCTCTATCTCATTTTGATTTCGATCACGAGGGGGCAGTACCTATCAAACTTCAATCTTTGATTCAGCTTTATCAATTATATCAGTCTTGCTTGAGATTCTTATCTCTGAAATGTTAATTACTTATTTCGATGTTGACTTTGTCTTTTTCAATTTTGCTTATTTTTTTCTGATGTGTTCCCAAATCGACCACATGTTTGGGTTGTTTTGGGTTCCCAAATTGACCTCACACTTCAACTGCATTCTTTGACTACATGTGTTCCCAAGTTGACCACACATTAGTCAAAGAGGGGCAAATGTATGCACCCTAAAATGGTCACCTAGACTTTGGGCCCCATTTATCATTTTATCAATTTATCAAATTCCTGAATCAATGCTTTGCAATATTTTCAAT
>MU224699.1:61266-78467 GCA_018584345.1 Thuja plicata
TTTGTATTTCCTTTCATAGATTAATCATGCATTGTTATCATTTAGATTAATTTCCTTTCATGCATTGCAATCATATAGAGTAGATCTCATTTTCATGCATTTGAATCTCTCATTTCATGGTGTACTTACATAGGCACTAACTAGGTCAATCTGAGGGTCTCTATTTCAAACCTTTGCACTCCATGACTACAGAGCTATGGATCAATATTTGAGGCCTCATTCTTGAGCAACCTTGGATGGAATGATTCATAGAAGTGTGTCAACATTTTAGCACACAGTTGTTGGGTTTGAAATTCTCCCATTACGGCCTCTATGTCATGAAGAATTAAATGTGAATCTTTGATATATTGTCGACAACTGTTAAGTACTTGGGACACCCACTCATCAACTGAGGAGACTAGTGTTTGACCCCTCTGAACTTGATTCAGCAAAGTTTTACTTTCCGCCGAGTTTGGATCAAATAACTGTGAAGATTGGGTCAGTGGCATGGTGTTAAAGTTGAAAAAAGTGTTTATGAACTGGGAGAGTGAGACTATCATCTGCTTCAGTTCTTTCTTTTCTTTGCTATCCTACCATGATGTTATCAACATCTGCTGAGCCATCTCTTTGAAAAGGTGATTCTTTCCCTCCCTATCCATAGTCCCTAATTCAATTTTAGTGACTTCAAATTCTTCAACTGCAACATCCTATTTCTCCTCCTTCGGTCTGTAGGTGGCTACTTCAGTTTTCCACTTCCCAGTTTTAGTATCAGCAAACATCTATGTTGTACTCATAACTTTCTTTGCCTTGGGAGTCTTTTGAGCATATTTTCTGACTATGTCTTGCACTAGAATAGATACCGGAACTAAGCTCTATTTCTTATTCACTTAAGAGATTAGCCATCTTGGTGTGTCATTTGTTGCTGCTGATTGTTCACTTGTTTTCGCAGGGGTACCCATTAAATCCAAAGTCACATCATCAAGATCGAAGAGATCTTTTCCAATTTGTTCATCTTCCCCAATTTGATAGTTTAAATCCCCAAATTTGTCATCCTCCAAATTGATTGTTTCTGCATTTTCTTGAGTCATCTTCCCTTTATACTGTGATCGAGATCTTGATCTGGTAATGCGCTAAGGTGAGACCACAGGAGAAAGTTCTGCAATAGATTTCTTCTTGGAATCCTTATTATGCTACTTACCTGATGAACCTACATTACCAATTTGTTTATGAGGATTAGAAATAGAGGAGGAGGAAAATAAAATTGAAGATTTAACTTCAATTGATTTAGGACTAGACTATTTTCTTCTTGTCTGCAACCATTCCTCAGTTAATTTAAGTACATGTTGTGTCCTTCACTTAGTGTCATCTTCCCCTTCCCTTGACCAGTCAATATCAAACTCTTCATTCTCGAGGAGCCTTTTGAAATTGGGTTTGACTAAGTTGGAACCATCATCTGTCACCCCTTCTATATTGAACTGCACTCTCATGGATAAAATTTGAGATATGCAAAGTCTACTATGACCTCTCTCCATAACTTGGGACTCATTTGCACAATCTTTCAAGAAATCCTCTAGATGGGGAACTGGAAACATATGAGATCTAAGGCCTAGATTCCCACTAGAAAAGTTCTTGTTATCAAAGCATATCCTCTCTGTGTAATATTTGAAATCAAAATGACTCAGGTCACTCCCAATACATATTGCATCTTCAATAGTCAAGCATGAAAATTTACCTAGCTGCAATAGGAAAACTTTCTCCCATTCTTCAAGAAGAAAATGTTTAAGTACAGTAGCAAGCTGCCTACAAACTTTTGCAAAGATAAAGTAATGAAAATCATACCTAGGTAATTTTGCAGGGGAATCTTCAAAACCACCAATTCTAATATAAGTGAACCTAGGAAACTGAGTGTAAAAACTCCCAAATCTAGTCACAAATTACTGAGCTTCAAAACTCATTCTTCTGGCTAAATCCCTAGTCATCTCAAAATAGATTTTACCCATAAAAGTGTCATGCACCCTCCTGTAGTTCTGAATTACATTATCCTTACAAAGAATGGGAAAATACTCAAAAATACACATTCCATCTATCCAAGGCTCATGAATCATCCCATCCCAATTCCTACTACAGGCTAAACAGTACATCAGATAAGAAGACATGAAAAAACTACATCCAGTGAGTTTGGAATTGTTAAGTTGTTCTCTCATAGAATCTATAATTAAATCAGCCCATTCCAACTTCTGTTTTCCTTCTAAGACAATTTGAATATAATAGAATGACCAATCTAAGAAGAAAAATGCCTTAGGTGACCCTCTGACTCTATGCAACATCACCATGACATCACTAATATACGGGTGCACATGACTTCTGTTGAGCTTTTTGGGAAAACAGGAACCTCCCCTCTGAGTGTTTAATAACCAATGCTTGGCTATTGAAGTGTGATTTGCATCTGCATTTGGTTTGAATTTAACAAGGGACTGCGTAGGAGAGAAAGCAGAAAAAGCTCGCTCTTGAATTTGGAAGGCCGAAGCAACAATTTCTCTATTTACAGCCAACAAGACCTCATCATTTTTCTTGAGAATTGATTCAGTTCACTGATCATAGTTGCGAATACACTCATGAACTAGCTTAGGACAGACTACCGTAGTAGGGAAAAAAGTAGCTATGCACAATCCACTACTCAAAATTTTGAGAGAAGGAACATTTTCTTCTACAGACTCAGTAAGCCTATCATCAATTCCTTCTACATCATATCCTTCTAAATCCATGTCTTTCACAATGGGATTTTCACATACTAGACTAGAAACGCTTCCAAACAAGTGAAATGCAGACTTCATACTTGTAAAAGCAGACTAATAAGTGTCACACAAACTTCTCCATATTTCACAAGCTCTTAAATTTAAACACTGTAGGGGTTGCAACCTGACTTACCTTAATCACTGTAGAAATCTCTGCAACTGGAGCTCCAAAAACCCTTACCTTCAATCTACCCGCATACAGACAGCGACAACATTTCAAAAATAATGAATGCTAAGAAGGGTTTTAAATAAGAAATACCACAAATTTGATAATTAATTTCCCATCATTAAGGAAATAAAGGCTCAGAGAATGAAGTGACCATTTACACATGCAAACAATTAATGCCACTTGCGCAAACTTTTATGTCACATGGATTCATCATAAATTTCACAACTTGGACACACTTAACCGTCGCCAATACTTTTCTGCATTAAAATCCTTTCTAGGTAGGGCCCACTACTGAGTGATGGCGATAATCCTTTTTCTTTTTCCATGTGTCACTTTTCAAAATCATTGAACACTCTTGAACACAGATGAACTAAGTTCAAGAGTGTTCTTAGGTGTTCATCACTATTCAAGTATGTTCCTATTTAATCTCTTGCCTTCATCCTTAAACTGAATATTCCATGCTTAGTCACTGATTCCCAACTTTGATGAATTAAACTTCTGCACACCGCAAACATGAAGCCCCTTTTAGTGAAGACGTCATACACCTGTCTGTTCCTTCATAAAAATTATGAACCGGCTTGAACACTCATGAACTAAGTTCAAGGTTGTTCAAGTATGTTCAAACCTGTTCAAGAAAAGTGTTAGAAAATGATTTTTCTAATTCCACAAACACAAATGGACCACAAGGTTGACACTTTCATTGAGAATTTGGACATGAGGACTTAAGCAGCTTTGAGATTCACAAAAATAATATGGCGACTCTAGAAATCAAAAATAAGGACAAGTACCAGACTTGGACTAACAATACACAATCTAAAAACTTCATAAACTAATTTGATAAATATATGTGGTTATGTAAAAGGATCCTATATGTTTATTTAACACTCTCTTTTAATGAATGCAAAAATAGTTTCATCTTCTACCTTATATTCATCAATAATATCAATAAAGCACCTGAGGTGTTCTTCTCTAGTGATAGTATTGTTGCCTTCTAATTTTGGGAATTTTTTAATTATCTAATTTGGAATTTGATTGGGATATTTTTTAATCCCATAAAACTCCACATGCCTATATATTTCCACTTATAATTTTTGCAGGCAAGAACATTAAAATTGTGTTCTTAAAAGAACTATTATTTTTTGTCTAGGATTACTATATTGATTTCTAGTGTGGAAATGTAGAACCACTCCAAAGGGTGATTTGGCCCCTTGAGGAATCAATATTGCTCTCTCCACTCTGAGAAAACCATTGAGGTTCCTCAAACCCTTATTTTTCTCACTAAGATAGGTAAGTGTGTACATAATTAATGATAACTAATAGATTAAAATATTTAAGCAATAAGTGAAAAGCTAACACATTGTAAGGGCTCTCTAGTCAGCCCCATACCCTCTCTATTCTGGATGAATGCATTGGCCAAGGATGACAAAGTGGTGCATTGGCATCCTATATGGACAGATTATGGATGACCATACCAAAAAGATAAGAAATAGGTAAATTTAAAAGTCTATCTATTAAGTACTCTTAAACCGGAGTGCATGCAACTATTTAGAGCAATAAGGAAGAGAAAAACCAAGGGAAGAAATACTTAAAACAACCTCATGAATGAACCTTCCAAATGTGACCAATGTCTCTCTAGTTGTACTTTCACACACTATCAAGGAAAAACAAGTTGAGTGGATTTGTGATTAAAAGGTTTTCCATAGTAAAGCCTCAATGATGGTATTTCTATCTCCATGACAATGAAGATAGATTGATAAAAGGATAATGGAAATACAAATGGAAAACAATGTAAAAGGATATGCTAAGATTAAAGATGAAACATAAGTGAAAGATAAGACTCCCATTCCACGCCATGAATAAAAGGCTTGCCAAAATAAGGAAGAAAGATGAAGTTCATCCATGAGCATATTATCAAATAGGAGTGAAAAGGAACAAGAGAGTACCAAGAATGATTAAGAGTGTTGTCAATTAGGATTGCACCCTTAGTGTAATGTGAAATCTAGCTATCCTTTTGAAACATTGAGACACTCTCAGACTGTGGGTACCCTATGGCGAGAGTGAATTTTTGGGATTACAAGGCCAATTCCTTAATGGTACTCATCTATAATTAAATTTAACAGGGAAAGGGTAAGAAAGAAACTTCAAATTGAACCTACACTAATAGGTGATGCACTGAATATGACAACTGAGATTTTCAACCTGTCAAGCTCACAAAACCCTTAATCAAATAATCCTCAAACCTCTCACAACTCAACTAAATCAGTGGTACATAAGTATTTCCTTGAATAGGGTTGAACCTAATTCTTGCAAGGGGGAAAATTGCATGATTTTCTCAGCTTTAAGCTATCAAAATCAACTACACAATTTAGGACCTGCATCACAATCATGTATCTTCCTACAAATTTTTTTGAATGAATGAGACAAATATAAGGAGAAAACCCACAAAAATTCATCAAATCAATAACCCGTAATAAGATATAAGAAGTATTGAGAAGGGAAGCCATTGTTATTTCATTCAAAATCAAGTAGCCTACTATTACAAAAGAACTCAAAAGATGGTCCCTGTTAGTGGATAAATGTTTCCTCTTTTATAAATTTGATAAATAACTGAATCTAAACCCACTTCAGAGAAAATTCACCACTATCAGTTGAGTTAGTCACTCACGACTATACTCTTTGCATTCAAGGTCTAGCTACCTTCTAAAATGATCAATCCTTAATTCCTTTTATTTTCAAAGAATATTTTTGGCTGATACTTTTAACCAGAAAGTACTAAAGGAAAAAAAATTTCATTATAAGCTTATAAAAAAAAATCTACAGGCTTATCATAAATTCAAGTGATCACAAGCCAATTGACTTGAGACTAACAGGAACAATACTTCAGAATTGATCTTAAAGATTAACTTAAATATGCAAATTACTTAAGAAACTTAATAACATACACACAAATCATAGTAACATGAAATCTAATTCCAACTGAAATCAAATATACACATTCCACTTAACCAAAAGATCATAGAAATGCCAAAATTTGTTATATAAACTAATCGATACTATATTCATATGCTATCTTGTTTAATCAGTAATAGAAATAGCTAGAATCGGCCTTTCAATTAAAAATATCAAGATATTCTTTTTTAAACCAGAGAGACGACCCTAACTCAGTCGTGAAATTTAACATAAATAGCCACACATGGCATAATCAGTTTTTAAAACTAACTTTTTCAAAGTCTAGCTGAAGTTTATCTTTAAAAACCAACTAAATAAAAACATAGTGAAACTTGGGAACTATCTTTAGACATGATCCACTAAGCATCTGGGGTGGTAGAATCTTCAGACTGATCAGGGGCATGTGCAGTTTTCCGCATGACACTTCATTCCTCCTAAGCAACCGAGAAATCAGCTATAACTTGTTAGTTAGGCAGTTTGATAGCTCCAATCCACTATTTCTATATCTTCTATCCATTCTGAACCTATACCAACTCAGCCTTGCGTACGTCCAGATGATAATAAATAATTATCATGATAGAGTCTACTCGGTCTTTGATTGAGAAATCCTTTATTTCTAAATTCTTTTTCTCTTTCAGGGCTTTCATTTTTCTCTAAGTGACGCAGTCACTTGATTTTCCTGTCTGTTTAGATTTTTTGCATTTTCCATTAGCTTATGATCAAGGAACTTGAGATCATTGATGATGATGTTGTTGACACAATATAGTTCCTTTAGGAGTTCTGATAACTCATCTATTCCTTGTTCCATAATTTCATTCCTCCACTCCACATTTACTTTGGCTATAAATAACAAATTTTCATCAGCACCTAGTATTGGTTTCTCTAAATGAAACTTGGCTATACCGTAGGTGTGAACTTCTTACATCTTAGTAATTTCATCATCCCATTTGTTTGTTTCTTTAACCAAAGTAGTAATATTTGTTTCTAACTCTTTGGACACTATAATAGCCTATTGATGTATCTTCTCAAGGCTGGAAACATAATTCACCACTTCTTCAATGACTTAATCTATCCAATCAGATAATGTCTTTGATATTGATCTATCTCTCTACACTTGGTCTAAGAATTTATGGCTCGAAGAAGACCTAACATCAATTGGAGGAGACACCTGTGACAAAGCTAAAGGCTCAGGATTATGGAGTGGATGAATGTATTCAACCATAAGCTTCAGGGACTTCTTAAGGGATTTCTTGTCTCTCCAATCTTTCCAGATTCTCTGACTGATATTCTTGTTACTTGATTCAATAATTTCATATCAACGGACCTAGTTGCTTGGCCAAGATCCACTTTTTCAATATTGAAGTCTTGTTGGGAAACTTTGTCACTATTCTTGTCAATAGAAAGTTTTAAAATGTCAATAATTCAATGCCCTGTATCTTCATCCACATCAATTAATGCTTCATTCATGGGCTTCTTATTCTTAGGTATCTTCCCAAGATATTTACTCACCATATCCCGACTAGTGTAGATACTGGAACTATGTTGTGTTTCTTACTCATAGATAAATCAAGCCAATTTAGAGCCTTTGTGCTATCCTTAGTTTGGGGCGTCTGAAAATTTGAAGGATCACCTAAAGATAATAAATCCTATCTGATTGCTTCTATTCATGCATTTTCACCTTCTGTAGCTGGATTTCCTTTCACCTTATCCATGACGAATTCTTTTTCTTGCACTTCTTCACCCTCAATTGTTTCTAGATATACCACAATGTGAGGTACTTTAGTGGAATTTATTTTCTTCTTACTCCTTGAGTGATTAATCCTCACATTTGGTTGTATAGGATCAAGCTTTTCTTCTTTAGGAGAGATTCTTGTTTCTAGCTCCAATTCACCTACATGAGACAATTGTTCAATCACATCACTACATGTGGTTGGGGTATTAGCTCTTGGGGATATTGGATCATCTTTGAGCTTGTGTTTAGCTCCTTTATATTTCTCCTTCTTCTTGTCTTTCAACCATTATTTTGTTCTTCGTATAACATATGATTTTTGGCACTAACATAGTCCTCTTCCCATTTTCTCCAATTAATCTCTCGGATGGGTGTGCATTCAACCATCTCTGTATATTTAGGGTCCAAAAAATCATCATCCTCATCATCTTCAAACCCTTTAACATCAATTGGTATCTTCAGGGTAACAATTTGCTTTAGAGTGAATCTAGACCAAAGTCTATTTCTCACCTCATACTCATATGTGCAGTCATATCAATAATATTCTAACTCAGGTTGATGGAGGAATTTTGCGTCAACACGAAAATGATTTGAAATGAAGTTCTTTCTATAAAAATAACTTTTGGTTTGGTATGGCCTTAGATTCATTTCTTTAAGTTTAGTTTCTAGACCCGATATGCCTTGCATGAGTTTATAGCGGTAATGCCTGAGTTCAATTGGAAAGACGAAACGAATTCCCTTTTGTGCTTGTACTTATTTTTTACCTATACCAATTGCTTGCAAACCTCTATCAACATGTATTTATCTAGGAAATATCTAGGTAATTTTAAAGGTTCCCCACTAAAATCCTCATTTCTTAAATAGGAAAATCTTGGAAATTGAATGTAAAAACTCCCATAGACCTTTATCAATTCAATAGACTCTTCAAATATTCTATGATTTTATTGGCCTCTTTATTCAAAAATAAGTTTGGCCAAGAATACATATTTAATTCTCCTAAAATTCTCAGTATTTATTATCTTTTGCAACAGAGGGTAATATTCAAATATCTTCATGTCTTCTTTCCATGGTTCATGAGGTAGACCCTCCCAATCTCTGCAAAAATCCAATATATAGAAAAGGTAGGAAGACATGTGAAAATTGGTTGCCTTTGTTGCCTGATATAACTCTTAATGTAGTTGGTTTGTTATGATTTTAGCCCAATCAACATACCCTCCTTCACCAAGAATATCCTGGATAAAATTGTAAATCCAATCCTCCCAAAAGACATCGTGTGGGTTTCTATTTACTCTATTCAGCAGGTTGACCATGTCTCGCATGTCCTCAATCAGATGATCTTTCTTCATTGGCCTGGGTAGGCGAGATCCTCCTTTCTCTAGTTTCAATCACCAGTATCTGGCTATAGTATTGTTAAAATCTTTTATGTTTTCTTCAAAATCTGCCTGTGCTTTGGAAATAGTCCAATGCCCATAGGTCTCAAAAGGATGAATCCTCAAAGCTACCAAAACTACTTGTTTGTTAATATGTGCCAACACATCACCGAGGAGCATCCTAGTTCTGGCCATGGTTAAGCCTTAGCATGTACAAATAATGCTACAGACATACCCCATACCCCTACACCCAGAGCTTTTAGTGGGAGTGGGAGGTGGTGATAACAAGAAAGCTGCTTTTCCAGGGTGGAACCAATACTTATACGCTTTGGGTAGACTGGTGTTGCATTGATAGACTCAGATACTCGAGGTG
The DNA here is from genome assembly GCA_018584345.1 of Thuja plicata. Classification (NCBI taxonomy): domain Eukaryota; kingdom Viridiplantae; phylum Streptophyta; class Pinopsida; order Cupressales; family Cupressaceae; genus Thuja; species Thuja plicata. Next base: position 70,631 of record MU224699.1, read on the forward strand.
GGGGGCCCTACTATTCTAAGGTTCGTGGTTACTGCAATAAAAAATGAAATGATCTCCCTCCTCCAATTCTAGTTGTAGGAGGCCCTAAAAATAGTAGGGAGAACCCCCCATGTGAATGCCTATCAAATTTATCAAATCTATTACTAAACTACATCACCATCTCTGGGCAAGGAATTACTTCAAGAATCCTTGTGGCTTCTAACAGACCACTCTTTTCAATCTTAGTTGTCATTGATCTGGCCTTAACTTTTTTGAACCTGCCCATTAAATCCCCTAAATTGACGTCTATTAAGAACGTGTCTCCCATTTATGAAAGATAGCTGGTTATGGGACTAGACTTATTATTATCTCTCAAGGATTTTAACTATAAGAAGACATGACTAAACTAGAGGAGATCTCTAAGTGGACAACAAATAAAATGGAAATACTTGGGAAACTTAATTTTCAGAACAAGTAAGCTTCAAATTAAGAAAGAGCTAGATGGTTTTTCTAAAACTCACCATTATTCCCGCACACAGCTTCTGAGAAGAGCAATTACCTCACCTCCACTTTGTCTTTTGTCACAATAGCCAAGAACTTGTGTACAGAATGAGAAAAAATTGTAAAGAAGAATCTATTTAATACAAAATATATCTCAGTTGTTGTACCTTTATTTATGGAAACTTGCTTTGATCTAATGACACCCGTCATCTTTTAATGCAAATGACACTTCTCACACACACCACTCTTTATCTACATGTCACTTTCATCATGAAGCATTTAATACTTGTCTTTTTAGTCACTTTTGCAATAATGATTTGAGATTTTTCATGATCTATTTAGATTCCACATTTTGCAACATTGAACTTTGAACTTCGAACTATGGAAAAGGGATTCAAAGTTTGGAGTTCATTATGCTTTCATTAATTGGGCTAGCCAATGCATCTAGAACCCATAGAATGACACGGTCGAGGGGACCCTTGAAATTTGAACCAAAATGTCTTGAGGTTCAAGTTCAAAGGTTTAATTATTACAAGTCCAACAACAAGAAAAAGAGTTAATGAGGACATGAGTGGGACAAAGTAAAACTTGAACTTGAACTTTGAACTGAGGATTGTCGGGTTCAAGTTCAAAGTTAATGGCACAGAAAGCATTTCACTGACAAGTATAAAGGAAGTGACAAAATGTTACTAAGAACCAAGTGATCTTTGAACTTTGAACTTTGAAGGTTCAAGGTTCAAGATGCGTAAGAGAAAATGACTGATTTTTACATAAGTTATGATTTTAAAGGGGAACCTCAAAACCACGCAACAAGTGGCTCTGACTGGGGATTAGGACCATGAGGGACTAAGTAGGGACTCAGAATATCTAGTTTTGAACACACACAAACTAAGCAACACAACCAAAAACTAAAACTAAGACACAACAAAAATACTATGTACAAGAGAAAGGACTTGCTTACAACTGATAAAGTTTCATATCCTGCCCATTATAAGGCAAGGGAAATTCAATGCCATCAGCATACCTTAGCTTGAAATAATTAGGTTTGAGCTCCTCATTGATTTCAAAGGGACCTTTCCATAGGGAATCTAACTTTCCATGAGCTCCACATGGTTCTCTTCTTATATCCTAGAGTAAAACCTTATCTTCTTTCATAAACTTCCTAGGCCTGGCTCTTCAATCAAAAAAATTATTCATCCTAGCTTGGTGACCAGTGCTATGATCCCCTACACTTGATCTTTATTCTTCAATTTTGGCTAGGTAAAGGATCCTTTTCTCTAAGGCATTTTGAAAGACTTCATCCTCTACAACTTTCTGCAACTTAGCTGATACCAACTCCAGAGGCAGAGATAATTGAGCCTATATCCCATATACCATTTCAAAGGGTGTCATTCTGATGGCCCTCTTGGGCAATGTTCTATCAGCCCACATCTCTTCGTAAAGCCTATTGTGCCAATCCTTTATATTTTTTGTTGACCAATTTCTTCATTATGGAAATGAGGTTTTTGTTGGTAGACTTAGCTTGACCATTCCCTTGTGGAAAATAATTTAATGAGTGTGAGAGTTATATTCCATTATCATAACAAAAGGTTTGTAATTCACTTAAGGATAAATTCTATACATTTTTTGCTACTATTTATGTTAGCACTCCAAACCTAACCAATATATTCACTTTCAGAAATGTACAAACTACTTTAGAGGTTGTTTTCTTGACAGGGATGACTTCTACCCATTTTGTGAAGTAGTCAGTGGCTATTAACATATGACTATAACCTGCACTGAATAATGGGTTCAGAGGCCCTATGAAATCCAAGCCCCACTATTTGAAAGGTTCTTTTATGATGACAAGTCTGAGAGGGAGCACTGTCAATTGAGCTCTCACAGTAAATAATTTTCATGTTTCACACAAGCTTACCCAGTTGTAAGCATCCTTGAACATCCTCCGCCAATAGTAGCCATACCTGAGAATTTTAAATGTCATGATAGTGGATGAATGATTTCCTCCACAAGCTTCATTATGAAAGGTCTGCAATTACAACTTTTGTTGGTCTTCATCAACACATCAGAGAAGCACTCCCTCTAATCCCTTCTTATATAGTATATCATCCACTATTACATACTTTGCAAACTTAAGCCTCAGGTTTCTTTTCTCCTTGTCATTCAAATGCTCAGGGCACTCGCCATATTTCAGGTAATATGTGATATCTAAAAACCAGGCATCTTTCAACCCTACTAGCAATGTTAATAGATTTTTCTCCTCTTCTAACTCATTATTTTCAGCTATCAATCTACATAGGCCTTGTCCCCTTACTAATTTGGTAGGTTTTATCTCTAAGTCAAACTCCTAGACTTTTTCTACCCATGTTGCCATGTTGTTTACAACCACCTCTTATTGAGTGAGGATGCTTTTGATTACAGTATTTGGTACATACAATGTGGAATGAGAATGCGGAATGTAATAGAAAAACTACTTTACAACCTTTACGACTGCAAATGCTTATTTCTTTGTAAGAGAATATTTTAACTCATGCCTCTTTAAGGGCACACTCGTGAAAGATATTGGGACTTCTTCTTCGTTATCATTTTTCTGAAGAAACACTCCTGACATAGTGTGTTTGCTAGCATAGAAATGGATCACAAAGTCTTTTTTGAAATCAAGGTGAGCTAATATTGGTGCTTGAGAAATGGAATTTTTTTACCTCAGAAAATGACTTCATAACCTCTTCATTCCATTTAAAATTTTATTTTTCACTCAACAATCTTACCATAGGTATGGTAGTCTCTGATAAATTAGGTACAAATATCCTCATAAAATTAATCTTACCCAAGAAAGAATGTATAACATTTCAATTTGATGGAAAGGATAGTTGTTGAATTTATCTAACCCTATCTGGGTTAATCTTTATTCCTTCCTTTCACACAAGGTGACTAGGCAGTTTCCCCTCTATAATGCAAAACACAGATTTCTTTCTATTAAGCGATATGTCATGGTCTCTGCATCTTTGGAGAACTTTTCTTAAATCACACATATGCTTCTTCCATCTTTTGGAAAATATTTTCATGTCATCTAGCTATATTAAAATAACTTTAGTAGCCAAATGCCCAAAGGATGATTTCATAGGACTTTGAAATGTGACACTCATGTTTATTAGTCCAAAAGGCATCCTACTATAAGCAAAAGTGTCCGAGGGAGTAGTGAAGGTTATTTTATGCTGGTCCTCAGGAGCCACACTTATCTGGTTATACCCTGAAAATCCATCCAACATGGGCATCATCTCTGAACCTGCATTTGTCTCTACTATATGATCCATGTTTGCTAGGAAAAAATTATCTTTCAGGCTTGACTGGTTCAAGTTTTTGAATTCAACACATATTTCGATATCCCTATTATTTCTATTAACTAGAACAATGTTTGCAACCCATGCAGAATGGTGTATAGGATAAATTATTCGATCTTTCAACATCTTCTCTATCTCTCAAAAAATTGCATCAGCCACCGTTGGGTTGTAATTCCATAGTTTTTTCCTAAATGGACTTGCTCTGAATTTTAATGGAATGTAGTGTTTGAATTGGCCCTATCTAAAATCTTTCAGGTCTTCATAAGACCATACAAACACATCTTTGAACTCTTTCAGCAGCTTAGAGAATCTAGCTTTCTCATCCACACTACAACAAGCACCCAGATTCACAAACTTTGGGACTTCTTCAATACCAATATTAATCTTCTCGCATTCACTAGATAGGTTCTCATTGCCTCTTTGGGCTTGACCAACAAAGCAATCCCTTCTATTAAAGAGCATCTCCAAGGAAACCAAACCTTTTAGGACGTGATTTCCCTTTAATTGAATGATCTATGTTTCACCTTCATCTCTAGGATCTATACAAAATTCATGATTTTTAGCATTCGACCCTTCAAAGAATATAGAGGAGAACCTCTTGATTTCTTCTAGGAATGTGACTATATGTACATCATCACTAAAAACTTTCCATGAATTAGTATTATCTAGAAAACTCAGTCTGTGAATAAGTTCTATGGTATATCTATCCTTCCAAAAATATGGATGGGGAATTAGTAATGTTGTTGATCCTGCTAGGACATCGGCCTTGGTGTTAAATTGTCTAGGCATTGCTTCAATTGAGAATGCATCAAACCATTCCAGCTCATCTCGTACCCTATTTTTGTACTATTTTAGCCTCTCATTTTTTACTGTGAAGAGGTTTCTTACTTGTTTCACAATCAGTTCAACGTCTCCTTTTGCTTTTAGAAGTTTGATCCCTTTCCTCTTTTCTTCCTCTATACCAATAATTAAGGCCTCATAATTGGTTGTGTTGTTTTTGTTCTCAAACTCAAGCTTATAAGAAGAGGGAAACATTTCTCTAGAAGGATATATCAAAACTATTCCTACACCTGATTCGGTTGAAGAGAAACTCGCATCAAACTCTAAAGTCCATAATTTATCTTCATCCAACGAATATGATCTAATTCATCATTTTTAGGCATTATCACATAATTAGAAAACTCTATCTCCTGATATAGAATGTGTGATTGGGGATCTTCGGAGGGAAAAACTATGTATTTTTACTTTGCCTCAAGTTGCAGAATGACTTTTTTACTACCGATGGGAATTTTACCTTGGGATCAATCTAGCTTAATTTCACCCCCTAGGTCCTTACAGAAAGTTCTACTCAAGAGTATTCCATAGCTAGCAGGTATGTCAATGACAAGGCTTGTGAGCTTCAGTATTTTGCTAGGATAGGCTGCTAATGCAAATTTTACATCCTTCATATATCCTCTTAGTGGAACCTTCTTGGATTCCATTGCATAAAATTTTCCAAATGTCTTAGTCAAGGGTAAATCTAAGGATTTTGTAATGGAAGAAGGCATGATGTTATCTGAAGCCCCTAAATATATCATACAATTATTCAACCTATACCCATGAATGAATAAAGACACATAAAAGGGATCCAACTTTTTAGGAACATGAGGAGCTTCAAAGGTTCCTAGGTGGGCAGTAGGTATTTCTTCCACCAGTTGGTTACCTTCTTGATTGATACAGGTCTTAGGAGTTGACAAAGTATTTACTTTCCAGGTTTCATTTACAGGGGCTGAGCCTTTCACATAGCTAACTAATTTTTCCAACTCACTAGGATTAAGTTTCAAATAATCAGTGGGAGATATTTGAATCTTATAGGATTTGAAAAATTCAACAATATAAAATTAAAATTAAAATTTAAAAAAAAAGGTTTAGGGTCTGACCTTTTTAGTATTTTTACCTCCAGCATCATAGATCCTTAAGTTATTTGGCCACCACTGGCTTGATTAGCCGGTTCCTTTTCTTTCTTGAAAGGTGTTGCAGGAGTTTGACTAGAATCTCTGCATCCATGGTGATTCCTTGTAAGTACAGAGTAGGAAGGATCCTCTAGAGTGTAAAAAATGTTCTAGAGTGTAAAAAATGTTACCACCTCATTTAGAATCTAATTCATATTCCAGGTAGTAACCTACGGAGTCACCAAGTCCTCCTAAGTTTCCTTCATCATAATGCACTTCTTCTATAGTTTCTTTTTTTACCTCCATATATCTATAATGTACCACTTCAGGGCAATATGTGTCATCATGATCATCAGTTAAGTGAAATATACACATATTCCCTCTAGTCATAGTAATGGATTCATTAAGAGTCTTTGTTGGTTGGGAGGCATACTGGATTGCTTCTCAAAGGTTCCTCATCCTCGATGGGGATATTTGTGAGGGATGTCTTGATATGGGGAAGATCATAGTAACATGTAATATAATTCCAACTGAAATCAAATATACACATTCTACTTAACCAAAAGATCAAAGAACCACCACAATCTATTATATAAACCAACTGATACTATCAATTAAATTTATCAAGATGTCCTTTTTTAAACCAGAGAGATGACCCTAACTGAGTCCTGAAATTTAACATAAATAGCCACGCAGGGCATAGTCAATTTTAAAAAACTAACTTTTTCAAAGTCTAGCTAAGGTTTATGGGTGAATCCACAATAGTGGGTTACTCTTTTGGAGGAAGCAATTCCTCAAGAAATTCGCTAAGTAGGCGGATTGAGAAAGTACTTTTGATAGAAATTACATTTGATAGAGAGTAGGTACTTTTGATAGAAAGTACTTTCTATCAAAATTCCTTGATTAAGGGAAATTTTAGTCAATTACTTTCGATAGAAAGTAGTTTCGATCGAAACTAATTAGTTTTGATCGAAACTAATTTCTATCAAAAGTCTCTAATTAGAGGTCATTGCTAAAGGCTGACACAAATCTGAAGTTTTCGTGGCTTTGAGGCTCAAGGGTAGAGCTCAAATGGAAGAATAAGGAGACATCTGTTTGCATTGCACAAGTACTCTGAATGAGCTTTCTAACGAATATAGATTTGACAATTTTTTAATTAATTAAGTCTATGTTTTTTGGCGTGCATCCAATGTAGGTTTTTTATCGAATATAAACCTTGAAGTTTGACATTCAATGAAAAATAGTAGAAAAGAGAAAAACAAAATTGAAAAATAAAAGTGTTCTTCGGCTTTGAGTCTACTTTCTATCAAAAAAAAATTTGAATTTAGATAAATACACAAGAAGTTATAAGCTATGCAGTCAAGGTATGTCAAAATTACGGTTTAATCTACTTCAAACATTCCTAAAATATGAAATAATCATGATAATTTCATCAAACCAATTGCATGCCCTCAGTATGGATGTTACACAACCAAATTTGAAAGAATTGCATTGATATCTATTTTAGAAAAAAAGTTATTCTCTATGAAGTCAATGTAACTTTTTGAAAATGACTTTTTCCGTAACATAGCAGTTTTCAAGTAGTTTAACGACAATATGCATCTGAACCTGAAAGTTTTTTTTTAAATGTAGACTTCAATGTCAGTTTAGGCAAAAAAATTTGTGTGTAAGAAAATACACCTTCATGAAATTAAGATTAGAGCAAACAATTCTATGGAAAGATAAAACAAAGTTAATCTAATAATTGAAGCTAAATCTATATCATCTCGTGGCTCTCTATCCAAGCTTTGTTAAGAGAGCTCTTAGGCTTAATATCTCTCAAGGACAATCCTAGAATGAGATATGTATGAAAATTAAATGCTCAAATCTAGCTAGAATGCTCAAAAATGCTCCAAGATCATAAGAGAAAATAGCAAATGCTCCTAAAGATGATATGCTAAATGAAATGCAAATGCTAAAATTCTCTCAAAAGCTCTCAAATGCTCCTCAATGTGCCTATAATAAGGATGCTTTTGCTCTTGAATTCTTGGATCCCAAACACAAAGGAAATGGCTTGTATTTATAGCATTTTCCCAAGGGTAGGGGGTA
>MU224699.1:103969-114838 GCA_018584345.1 Thuja plicata
TCAATCATTATAATCACATAACATTCAATAACACCTAAAATTAATTAACAATTGGAAATTCATCAATAATTCATCAACACATCATTCATCAACATTTAGTAGCACAAAATTACATTCATTAAGACAATGCAAATATATTATCAAAAAAGGTTTATTGCAATCATTTCTTTTTTGGTTTTTTCTTTGGATTTTGCATGTAATGGCTAAGCGGAGCATTAAGATCTTTGTCATTCCCCTCTTCTTCTTCTTGTGATCTCAATAAATGCCTCCTCATGTGTGTAGGAGGACAATGGTACACCAAAGGGGGGGCCACTACAATAACAACTAAATGGGTTAGATTCACAACATTTTATATTAGTGGAACTTCTAAAAAGGGCCCTTGTTCTGGCACTTGGGGTAACCTTAAAAAGTCTTCTTAGCAGCCTAAAAATGACTTTCACGACATTAAAAATATGTATCAAAACTTGAATCGGTTGGAGGATGAGGTTGCAAGGGTCCTCAAACACCTCCAGTAGTTTTTTTTGGCTTGCTTGTGTTGGTGTCTTAGTTTCTAGTTTCTTTTTGTGTGTTTGTTGGGTTGTGTCTGTTGGTTGGTTGAGAGTATCCTTACGGTCACATTTTTTATATAAGGTTTACCTAATAAAAAGCCTCATTAGTACATGCCAAGAAAAATTGTAGCCAAGTTGGAGCCTCAAAAAATATTTGAACAAAATTTGAAGATGCCATTAAGAAACCAACAATTGTGAACAATGGATGAGCTAGCAAGAGAAATGAAGAGGTAAAAACATCTTCCATTTGTTTTATTTTTTTCAAAGCTCAAAGAAAGAAATGTGTGATTTTTAATTTTTATTTACATATTATTTCAAAAAATAAACAACATAAATATTATCATAATGTATATGTCATCATTAATGTTTACCTTATTTTTATATAATTGTCCCTGCCATCCCATGATCTTTATTTTACTTTTTTGGTGAGTTTCACCTTGGTGTTTATAGTATAATTCAGTACAACAATATCATACGGATTACTTTTGGATTTCTTTAGAGTTGCTTTTTCACAAGGTGGACTCAAGATTCAAAAACTTTGTGGTATTTGATTTGTCTCATTATCACTGGTTAATAAGAACTTGGGGCATTAAAATTAAATCATTATCATTTGGAGCATTGAAAGTGAACCCACAATTCGTAGCTGGTTTTTTCTCCACATTCACTATCTAACAAGAAGCGTGTATCTTCATGATATTTCAACTAAAAATCATTCCATTAGATGACTTGATAAGGCGTATGTATGTTTTTTCTTTTTAGAAGCATGCCACAGTTAAGACACTGTAAGGTGTCATTTTCTGAACATTTTGAATCAATTTTAAAATATACAAATAAATTCATCTAGGGCTCAACAAACCAAGCCAATTGTGTGATTTACAACCCACAAATGAATATTTATGTTGCTTCAAAACTGCCTATTTTCTACCTCTAAGCATTTCTCAACCATCGTTGATATCATCTCCTGGAATTGGACCCATGGATTGAGGCTTGAGGCTTGAGAAACTAACATCCAAGAGTGTGATTACAAATGGACATTTACAAAATAAGTTTCTAACTAAATTCATGATATCAATGCAACTAGTGAAGCAGATAAACAAATATGATTTCACTAAGGATAACTGTGACTATTTAAAAAATACAACAGTAAGATACCATTGAAAGTAGATATCCCACACAAAAGGGAGATTCATTTTTTGTAGGAAAGAACCTATAGATTAAAATTGATATTAATAAGTGGTCAGAACCAAGGTACCAGAAATGGGTTAGAAGTTGGAGAACAGGAGAAGTAGTCGATATTTTAAAATGCAAAATCAAGTTTCATGAATAAATCCCATCTTAATCAAATCTAGTTGGTGTACATGTTATCTGAATTCTTGATTAGATTAATCTCCTTATAGGAACAAAGTACCAAATACAAAAAGTGATTGGATTCAAGCAGTGCAATAACTCAACAGTTGTGTTAGTCTTTTACTGGATGAGCAATCAAGAAAAATCACTCCACTCATAGCTTCCTTCATGTGTTTCATAACTCCATGTTTGGCATCAACTGCCTGCTACAAATCCTATTAATCCTGTCAATACTCCAAAAAATTAGTTTTGTAGTAAAGGCACTGCACCGACACACTAATATTAAACAGTCTTGTCTTAGACACAATAGTTATTAGGACTTGATGAAAATTTACTTTAGCAACACCAATGGTTCACGAACATAAATACACTCCTGATTGATACATAAATAAACTAAAACATGGATTACAAATAAATCAATGGAAAATTTTCAGGCCATGCATTTATTTTTTGTAATCTCAAAGCAATATTTGGCATTCCTGAATGATCTTTTATTAGGTGATGAAACTATCTACATGACGCCGATGGAAATCATCAGGAGAATTTCAGAACCCCGCAGTTATATAATCTAAAATCTTGCCTATATGATGAATAATTACATTGACCTCGCTGACCCCATTTAGCAAGGAGAAGGTGAAGATCCCTTGTTGATCACTAATGGTTGTGGGTATCAAACCAATACCAATAAAATACTGATGAAGCGACTCTAGGAAGGACTCTGTTGTTTGAACATGAAGAGCTTGAGATGAAGAAGAAATGTCAAGAGTTGTTCAAGGAGCATCCACCCAAGATTGTGGCATGGAAGAAATTGAACCATGTGCTAATGATATTCAAGAAATTAATTATGCTATTGTGATGAATGATTCAACTAAGATTAAATCCCATGTGGAGGAATTGCAAGTATATTACGAATCTATTGATGCTATAGGAGAGATGAAGGTTATACCCCATAGACTATGACAGAAGGGTTGCTTCCTTCAAGACCAAGGGCATGCATATGTAATGGTGTGGGATCCAGGTGATATCTTGAGAGGTGTAATGGGTATGTGTCTTTGGGATTACCCACTACTTAATGTTAAATTCTTAGCATCGTACACAAAAGATGGTGTACTATCAACTTATCAAGATTGCTTTAAACAATTTCTCCCATATCTGCAATATCTGGTTGAAACATCTAGGAGGAGGTTTTCAAAGGAAGCCCTTTTAAAAATACCTTATTTTCCTTCAACTATAAGATCATCTTACTAGTTTCCTATTGTTTACTTTAGTGGAAGCATTGAATTTTCCAGTAGAAGTGATCTCTTTGCATCTGCAGTGCAAGGTTCATGCTTACAATGCTAGAATGTTGGATTGTTGTAACCAATTAGAGCCAATACTAATTATCTTATGGTGAAGCAATCTCTTTACATCTGCAGAGCAAGTTTCACACTTGTAATAGAAGAATGTTGGATTGTTACAACCAATTAGAGACACTACAAATCAACTTATGGTGCCTTTGGGCAATTGTGTGATGACAATATATGGAGCATTGATAAGCACTCATAGCTTTTCTCTTATCTTAGTATAGGAATTGTTTAAGGGGAAAATGCCCTTGGTTGTTTAGATGACTAAAGTTATGAAGAGTTTCACATACACATACTCCATCTGAACAATTCTCTTTGTATGTGGATATCTAACATATGCATCTGCACTACTTAAAAACTTAAGGAAGAATTAGTGTATAGATAGTGGCAGAGGAACATGGATGAGTTAGTCTCGCTATTCTTCCCTAGCCAACCTCATTGTAGTTGCAAAATTTTATATCATGTTTTTTACGTCATTTATCTTGTTATAGGCTTTGGACTGAAAAATGTCGATAGTGTATACAACATGTTAGAAGATAATATACTGATGAGGTTTGGGATTATCTTGTTTTCATCGATAGCAGTTGCAATACTTGGAAAAAATAATGGCGAAGGTCCTCAATATTTTGACAAATAGCTAAATATTAAACAAGTACAATTGGAGAAAGCGAAGGCTAAGATTGATATCAATCCGAATTGATTGAAATGCTCAAAAAATCTCTCACAAAAGGTCCTATAATTGATGTGGAATGGTGGGTAATATTTTACCTCTTTAACATATGCAATTATGCTATTAAAGGAAGACTCAAAGTAAAGATGAGAAATATTAGAGCTAAAGTAAACCTTGAAAGGGAAATACATAGTGCTACTGCTAAATGTGAGTAGATGCATGTAGACATAAATATTCCTTGCAAAGTCACAAATGGACGTTGCGAGAAGGAAAAAAGAAAACTCTTTGATGATCAAAATAAATTAGAAACACTTATTTTTGTCTTCAAGATTCTTTATTTGTTACATCCTTTTAGGCACCATAAGTTGATTGGTAGTGGCTCTAATTGTTGGTTAGACACTTTTCAAAGTGGATGTCCATGCTAAGAAGATAGATAACAAAGAGGATACAAAGAAAATAGATTTGAAGAAATGTTAAAATCAAGTATTCTTAATAATACAAGTGTGACCTAGAAGCAAAGGTCCGCAGTCGGAGATGCTCTATTAATTGCCCCCACAATTGCTTTGTCACCTATTTGTTGACCTCAATGTCAATGGTTGGGATCCCAAACTTGAATTTGAAGACAAAGCCTTTCATCATAGAAAATGCACTACAGCATCTTGGGAGTTCAAGTCATTTCCTTGATGCTCAAGTCAAACATCTGCTACAAAATATTTTTTGTAACTACCTCAGTTCATGCCCGAACATGGACCGTTTCCTAGCATGTCAGCGTCCTAACTTCTTGGATTTTCCAAATTAAAGTCAAAAAAAAACTTTTATGAGTGTGTGTGCCCTAGCTTGGGAGGGCATACTTTGAGTCTCAAATAGATATAATAACAATAATGGATCTTCTCAAATCTCCACAAAATATCGATAACAAAACATTAATAATAGAGATGTTGTTTATGCCATTAATCATGTTGTTCACGTCATTTATCAGTGCTTCTAGAGATGTGGCAAAAAGGATGATTCTGTGTTGTAATCATTTTTTGTTAGATTATGGAAAACCATTATCAGGAAGAATGGGCTCTAGTTTTTTTAAATCAATAGTTATTGAGGAATGGAGTGAGAGGTGATGATCATTTTCCATCAACTTTGGGGTTTCATTTCGTACCATTCAATAAATATGATTCATTGACCTTCAAAAGGAGAATAACATCAATAATATTTAGTTAAACACCGGATCATTTACATTTCATTGTTGATATGCATATGAAGAGAATACAATATTCATCACAATGCAAATAATTAACATCATTGCATATAAATCAAAGAGGCTTCAGTTGTAGCTACATACATGTGTTGATTGAAGAAGCTTTAAAAGCTGCAAAGCTGAGAACAAATTGGTGTAGTATGCAATAAAATTCATCTAGAGCCAACAAATTGCATGTCGAGAGATGCCCTAGTCCTTCTTGCCTCCTTCAACTCTGCACAATAATAAAATGAAACATAATTAAAATGCCCTTTTCTTTAAAGTTATATGCCCGTGTTCATCGTAATTCAGACGAACACGGGCATGGATTAAAAAAAATCAAATTTTTCCTTCAATAAACTAACCAAGAAATGCCATTTTAATGCTTTGTGGGAAATGTTGGTCAATTTTTTTGGGTCAAATATACTAGTGTCTTCATGTCTTTTGTCCATGGTTCATGAGGTAGAGCCTCCCAGTCTCTGCAACAAGCCGATATATAGAAAAGGTACGAAGACATGTAAAAGTTGGCTACTCCTGCCGCCTAAGATAACTCTTCATGTAGCTGGTCTCCTATGATTTTGGCCCAATAAACATACCCTCCTTCACCAATAATATTTTGGATAAAACTGTACATCCAATCCTCCCAGAAGAAATCATGTGGGTTTCCCTTTACTCTATTCAGCAGACTGACCATGTCTCGCATGTCCTCAATCAGATGATCTTTCTTCACCAGCATGTGTAGGCGAGATCCTCCTTTCTTTGGTTTCAATAACCAGTATCTGGCTATAGTATTGTTAAAATATTTTCTATTGTCTTCAAAATTTGCCTATGCTTTGGAAGTAGTCCAATACCCATAGGTCTCAGCTGGATGAATCCTCAAAGCCTCCAAAACTACTTGTTTGTTAATACACACCACCATATCACTTAGGAAGGTGTGAATGTACCTATCAAATTTTTCGTATCTGTTACGACACTCCATCACAAGCTTTGGGAAAGGCATTACTTCACGAAACCCTGTGGCTTCTAACAGTCAACTCTCTGCAATCTTAGCTGCGATTGATCCGACCTCAACTTTTTTGGACCTGCCCATTAACTCCCCTAAATTGACGTCTACTAAGAGCATGTCTCCCATTTCTAGAAGACAGTTGGTTATGGGATTGGACTTATTTTCTCTGAAGGCTTTTAATTTAGAAGAAGACATGACTGAACCAGAGGAGATCTCTAAGTGGATAATAGATAAAATAGAAATACTTGGGAAACTTATTTTTTAGAATAGGTAGACTTCAAATTAAGAAAGAGATAGAGGGTTTTTTCTGAAACTCGCTATTTTTCCTACACATAGCTTCTGAGAAGAGAAATTACCTCACCTCCACTTCATCTTTTTATGTGGCAATCAAGAACTTGTGTACAAAATGAGAAAAAATGGTAACGAAGAAGTTGTTTAATACAAAATATATCTCGATTGTTGTACCTTTATTTATGGAAACTTTCTGCATCACCCATGTCCTCCAAAATCCTATAAATAGGAGTCTTGCCAAGAGTAAATCATCCTCATTTTGCATACTAGAGTTATTATTGTATTTTTTGCAGGTTCTTATCATACTCACTCTTCATTAGCTACAACTCTTCCTAATGGATGCAGAATATTTGCATGGTTTTTTCATCTCTATTCCAGATGCATTGATCCTATCTTTTATATAATCTTGTATCCATGAATGTGTTGCTCTTTATAAAATGCATCATTGGTGGGCATTTTTTTTGTATCCAATTTATTATAATTATGAATGCGTTGTTTTATAAAATGCATCATGCATGGGTTCTTGAACAAACATATAAAATGCGCAAATGTATTAATGCAATTGAGGGGGATTTGTAGTTAGGATTATATTTTATATTTATCTGCACAGGCTATGACCGAATTTTTTATTATTGGTTCTTTTCTTCGGGAGCCTTTTTTGAACCAGTTGTAAAATTATATTATATTAATAAAATATATAAAGTGGCATAGCCACCTTTTGAAAAAAAAAAACCATTTAGAGCTATTTTGCATTCATTAAAGATTTATGACTAACATGTTTAGTAGTTGTTTGCATTCAATATGGTAGTTGCATTTCATTTTTAGTTCTTAGTTTTCATTCACTACTCATTAGGATCTTGCATTAGATTCATATCTACTCTTTGCATTTGCATTGAATGCTTGAGGCTAGTTCTACATAACTAGTCCTTGAGTTCATTCAATACCATTTCATTTAGTTTTACATTTAACATCATTTATCATCATCAATCAAGTAGGATTTGAATTTTGTGTTGGGAGAGCACACCCACAAATCTCTAAGAGAAAATCAAACAAGTCTTGGGTGCACATATTTCAGCTCATATAAGGTTATGTAAGAAGATTTGTATAGGAACTAATTTTTTGATATGTTAATGTAACTTGTATGCTTTTTATCTCTAATGTTTACATGTCTAAGCTTGTTCCAAATAGGTAGGTTTCAACCGCATAAATTTTTGGCATGCCCAGCGGGGCGCCCACATCCTTAAATATTTTTGAACTTTTGAATTTTTTCGTTATTTTCCAAACCTTGTCATGTATTGTCATCTCTATTTTATGCAGAGGTGTCTGCTACCTAGAATTGTCGTTTGTACAGATAGTCATCTACGTAGATTTGCATCCGCACAGATTGTTGTCTACAACAGTAGACTATTGTCTGTGCTCTGACAAAAAAGGACATATGTTTTTAATACTTTAAAAAATGTCTTTCGATGATATTTAACATTTTTAGCTCTCAGTTTTCTGTCAGATAGCTACTTTTCTAGGGTTAGATGCTGTCAAAATTTTAATATATTTTTTTCTTAGTCACAGTTAACTAACTCTACTTTTTATAATTTGTCATCTATGCAGGTTGACTGGCGTCGATGTGGATTAACATATGTGGCCTAGCTCTATCTTCTACGTTTATCTAAATCTATGGAAGTACAAATTGACATGTGTCAGATATATCTTTATTATCTTTTGTGATATTTTTGGTTGACTTTCATTTGCATAGTTTGACTGGCATCTGCGTAGATTAGTATCCATGACTTGGAATTTTTGTCTGCGCCCTATCATTGAAATTTTTTAGTTTCAGGTACAAGATTTTGTGTTACTAATTTATCTGGTTTCTGCAACACCCCAAATCTAAAGATTGACTTTAATAACTACTAACACTTTGAATTATAGGACATGTGATGAAGGAAAAAAGATTAAACTAATAATAGTTGATCTTCCAAGATGTTAGTAGAATAATTTGAAATCATTAGGCTACTCACATTATTCTTTGTAGGTTGCCTAGGAGATACGAGTAAAATTTATGTCCTCATTAAGTGATTTCTTATGCATCTTAATAAGGTTCACTTGTAGTGATTTGTTAAGTGGTAGAGGAGTATGCTCTTGTCTTTACAAGGCAATCAAAAAATTGGACTCATTTGATATCTCACTTAGAAAGGAACCTTAGGAATGAACAAATTGCTTGATGTTATTGAGATAAAACAACATTGATAGGAGATTATCCTCTTTTCCCTAGTAAAAAATTAGAAATCCAGATTCCTAAGTTACCAATCCATTTCATTTATTGCACTACCTTTAGCGAGCCTGTCAGTTGAGGAAAAAATATCCTAGGAATGACTCAAGTGGGAACAAGGCAAAGCCAACCTCTTCCAACCCACTATAATCAAATACTTCTTTGAGATTAAAGTCTTGGAAGAAGGGTACATTTCTTCATAGGGCTATAGGCCTCAATCATGCTTGTGTGACTATGAAGGGTGTATTTGAATGAATGCACTAACTAGACACCTTAGTGTAGAAGCTACTTGGTTCACCCTTGAAAGTGTGATAATCCAAGTGCAAGGAGGATAGTAACCTCCCCAAGACACGCTCCATATTTACCTTCTTGAGCATTTGGAGTTGGCTAATATGACATTTTTAATCCATTATGTAGTTAGTAGTGATTGTATTTGATTATCTCTTGAAGTGTGCCTAATTTTGAGATCAAAGGTTTTCATGCTATGCCAATTATTTAGGGTATGAACTGCTTGACTATCTTCATTGTGGTTTATTGTCACTACAATTTGGATCTCACAAGGTTTCTTTGTCCCTTGCAAGACTGTTTTCAAATATATGGTTGTTTTTCCTTGTGTTTTGAATGCTTGAAAATCAGTTCTTTCTACTGAAAATATTGACCTAGAATCATATTAGACCAGTCTAATTGATCAAATTAGTCAAAACAGTCAAAATGTTCTGTAAATGCAAACTATCATCTCCGACCTGGGACTTTCATCTCCGCAGATTGTCATTTGCGTCTAAGAATTGTCATCTGTGCTTAAAAAAAAGAACAATAAGACCTTGTCAAAACATAATATCTTTGGTTTTATAGAGGAACTCAAAATCATTTGTCACAAAGCATACATTTACCCAGTTAAAAACAACATTCTCTCTATGGTACATGACCGATTCAGGAAATCATAAGAAAGTAAAACTCTTATTTCCCCGTGTCTATAAAGAGAAGAAAGAAAATGATAGAAAATCCAAAGAGAACCAACATATAATCAAATCAATTCAACAATAAATCAAGGACATTGATAAATTTGATGCCATCATCTTCAACGACAAATTTTCCTGTATCATGGCCAAAAATCATGTGAGTCATGCCTTTATTCATTTTGAGAAATATGACTAAATGAGCCTCATTGTTGAACTTTGAACCTCTAAGTAAATAAAAATCAATCCTTCACCTCTTCATTTCCCCACCAAGATCATCATTTCCTCTGATTTGATCCTCGAAGAAAAATCAATCATCTTTAGACTGCAGTCAAAACTATCAAGTCTAATCCAATCTTTCATTCCTTCATCTTTCCTAGGTTGAAATATTTTAATCAAAAGTGTCACATAGACCTTCACTTCTATAAAACACATTTAATTGAATTTTTTCTTGGAGAACATTAGTCTGTCTCAAGTAATTAATTCCCTTAGTATTATCCTATTTTGCTTAGGATCATAAGTTTATCTCCAAGTAGAAATAGATATTATCCAAATTAATACTCTATGTTTGCATCATCATAAGGTCCTTGCTCACCTAGGTTTTATCTAAAAAACCTTTAAATACAATAAATCACATAAAATCAAATTCAATCAACTCAATCCAATCTAATCAAACCAAATCCAATCAAATAAGATAAAGTCCAAGTCTTCGCTCCTAAGTTCATCTTTCATCACCATCAAATCTTTTGAACACCTCATTTCCAAGACTTCATCTTTCATCTTTTGGAGTTCACCATTGTATGGTTGTTACTCGATCCCAAGATAAAAACATGAAGCACACACAAATACCAACCATGATAATCCTTTTTGTTCATCCATGTTAGTAATAACTAAGAGGGGGGGGGTGAATCAATGGCCTCAAAAATTTATCATTTTAAACATTAACCACCAATCAAATACATCTCATATTATTAAGTCCCTACAAGATGCATGCCATGAAATACTTATAATGATTAACTGTCTATCAGTTTACCTTGTCTTTCCTTATTCCCCTTGATAACCGATAAGCAGTAAAACTATTTACCGGTACTCAGTAAATATGCAAAGTATACCAATCAATCCAGAAATGCATATGTGAAATGTAAAACAATAAAGTAATAAACCATACACACATAACACATGGATTTTAACGTGGAAACCCTGTTAAGGGAAAA
>MU224699.1:114938-140560 GCA_018584345.1 Thuja plicata
ATGTATGGGTTTTACTTTTGAAACTAGACTTTGTCATTTTACCTTTTTGACAATTTTTGCACATGATGTTGTCTGGCTTTGTCATCGTCAGTAAGCCTCTTACACTTCTTCTTCTGCTTATTTTCATTATGTTGTCAAAATTCACATGATACAATCTTTTGTGCCACAACCATATGTCTTTGTTTCTATTCATTAAGCAAGTGGTGTTAGTATCATTCAGATAGAATAATTTACTTTTAGTCTATTCACCGGTACCAATCAGTTTTCCTGATTCATTGAATATCTTTGCCTTCTTGATTTCAAATGCTACTCTGTGACCTGAATTATTCAGCTGAGAAACACTCAACATATTATAATTCAATCATTTTACCCAATAAGCATTTTCACATTTAATCAGGTTATTCAACATTATAGTTCCTTTACCTTCAACTGGACAAGGTGTATCATTACCCATTCTTACTGTACCATCATTATAATACTCAAAAGTGTTAAAATTTTCTTTGTCACCAGTCATATGGTGAGTGCAGCCACTATCTATATTCTAGATATCATTCTTGCTAACCTTAGATATGAATGTAGTTTCTTCATACCTTTCATCTTCATCTGAATCATCCTTCACAGCTACAAATACCATCTCGGTGTCATCATTAGGTTCAGTGTCAGTATTTTCATCTTTGCAAGCAGCTAGGTAGCTATCCTTCTTGCCTTTGTCCTTGTAGTCTCAGGTATCCTTTCTTTTTGATTGTCGGTAACCTCTGTAATCTTTGTTATCACCTCTATCAGATTTCTTGTCAAAAGATCTGTCATCACTTCTATCATCTTTTCTTCTGTTAGGACATCTTGCAAAAAAGTGTCCAATCTCTTTACAATTAAAGCATACAAGTGGTAACTTGCCTTTGTATTTACCTTTGCCTCTTTGTATTCTTCTAGCCATAAGTGTTTGTATTTCATCTAGATCTTCTTCTTCACTTTCACTTTCACTGTCCCTTCTAGATGAGCATCTATGATTGGATTTGCTTATTTTCATAGAAGACTTAAATGCAGACTCTAAACTTGGTAAGACACTATTTTCAAAGTTATTCATCTCAAATGAAATCAGTCTACCAATTAAACTATCAAGAGTAACTATATTTGTTTCTACTACTCTCATTTCTTGAATAGCAGAAACTCTAATAGCATATATAGGCAATAAGGTTCTTAAGATTGTACTTACCATTGTCTCCTCTTCAAGTGTACCTCTAACACCTCATATAGCATTGACTACTTCATTTATTCTTGTTCTTTACTATGTGATGTTTTCTCCTTATTTCATTCTAAGATCATCAAATTTTCCTCTAAGGATTTCTGCCTTGGCTCTCAAAATATTTGCATCACCGCCATGTACAAGCTTCAGTTTGTCCCACATTTTCTTCGTAGTTGTGCAATCTTTGACATCTACAAATTCAGCATCAGAGAGAGAGGAAGAAAGCTCTATGACCATGCAGTTGTGCTCATGTTTCACTCTCAATTGATCTATTGTTAATGGTCATGTGGGCAACACATATTCAGTATCTAAGTATTGAGTAACATCATTACCAATACTTGATAAGTGGAGTCTTGTCCTACTTTTCCATGAAGCAAAGTTGTCTTTGTTCAACTTGGGCACATCTTGTATGTTCATCTTGTGATCTTTACTTAGGTCTTGTAACCTTCCTTCTAAGCACACAAGCTCTGATACTAATTGTTAGTAATAACAA
The DNA here is from genome assembly GCA_018584345.1 of Thuja plicata. Classification (NCBI taxonomy): domain Eukaryota; kingdom Viridiplantae; phylum Streptophyta; class Pinopsida; order Cupressales; family Cupressaceae; genus Thuja; species Thuja plicata. The sequence goes on from MU224699.1 coordinate 116,675, forward strand.
AGAGGGGGGGTGAATCGGTGGCCAAAAAAATTTATCCTTTTAAACTTTAACCACCAATCAAATACATCTCATATTATTAAGTCCCTACAAGATGCATGCCATGAAATACTTATAATGATTAACTGTCTATCGGTTTACCTTGTCTGTCCTTATTCTCCTTGATAACTGATAAGAAGTAAAACTATTTACCGATACTCAGTAAATATGCAGAGTATACCAATCAATCCAGAAATGCATATGTGAAATGTAAAACAATAAAATAATAAACCATACACACATAACACATGGATTTTAACGTGGAAACCCTGTTAAGGGAAAAACCACTGGGACCGGTACCCCAAATTTTCACTCTTCTAAAGTGAGGCCTGTTAGGAGCCAACCCTATTAAAGGTTACAAACACACTGTTAAGTGCAACCTTGTTAGAGGATTTTAATATGAGTCTATCACTTGATATCTGGCATGTATATGCTACCAATATTGATCAACCTCTATGGGCACAATAGGTATCTGGCAGATCTGGTGCTACCTAACTGCATCAGCCTCCTTCTTAGACTATGTGTCAGTATCGAACACTCAATTCTATCTTCATAATAAACTTTTTGGCAATCTATTAGGATATACCTCAATTGTAGAAGACTATTAAGTCCTACTTTGTTAAGATACTCGATGCTTCAATGGTTAAAATGAAACACAATGACCTATTTCTAATGCAAGTTGAATTGCAGATTTTTAGATCTATTTAAGTACAATACCTCTCTAATCAATGTATCAATTCAATTCCTTGTGCTCCACACTTTCTTCTCTGTGATTTTGTGCTTCACTGTTCGTCGGTGTATGCAGAATTCTTTAGCTCTCCTTCAGCTTGATTGATCAGGACTGTATGAAGTTATCCTTCATTAGTTTCTCTTTAGCATCCTCTTTCTATTTACTCCCCTTCCCTTGTATGTGATTTCTTACGGAAATGAATTATGCTTGTCTCTTATATAGACATGATATTCCTTGATTCTTGATTCTTGGCGTGAAAAACAATCTAGCCAATTTGATTTAAAGCTTTAACTCCTAATTTATCTCATAGTTATCTTCTTGCCAACTATACAAATCATCTTTAAATCAATTACTTAACTCTGGTTGAATAAAACAAATAAAACAACTAGTTAAGTCTATCCTTAAGCTCTGTCAGCTAGATATTTTGTCATTTTATGAACTCTCTGTTCTGTCGGTCAACTCTGCAGTTAGTCGTCGGTGATAACTGCCAGTTCCGTCGATGTGACTCCAGTCAGCTTCGGGATCTTCGTCCGTCGGGCATCATTGGATTTTGCATCGTCGAGCAACATTGTCTTCTGCTCATCGGGTATCACTATGAATTTTGTTCTTTGCCTTTACCGATGGTGTGCACTCCATCGGTGTTGTCTATCACTTAGTGAATACTTGACTTTTATGCATTTTTGAAAGCATAATCTCTGTTCAATTGATTCTCTGAAGTCTTTCACATTATTTATATGACCATATAGATGATATCAAGTTGACATCAATGACAGTACAAACCATTAAATGATTTAATGCCTTGCATTATCTTCAACTTAACATTATCAAACATTCAATCAGTTACATGTCATCAATCCATTCTTTTAGGGTCATGTAGCACACGTTGAAGAAATCACCAATGCCCTTGAAGAAAATGAATTCATGGATCAAGATGAAAACCCTACTTAGGTGAAGGATTTCCTTAGTGATCCATATAATCTAGAGATGGATGAGAAGGCCATTACCTAAAATAGTGGGGAAATGTTCCCAAATATTATAAAAAATGGTATCACAACACCCGTTGATTTTGATGAATCCCTCCTTGCTAGTAATATCATTAAGGCTACAACCACTGCAAAAATGGCCATGACCTCAGCCTCAAATGAAACATCATCACAAGACAAAGGCAAGGACACTTCTATTGGGCCTTCTACATCAATACCCACATCAAATTTGACATAGCCACTATTTCAATTGACAAATGAACAACTTCAACAAATCCTTAGTGTTTTTCCCAACATGACTTCACATAACAACACTCATACTATGAAAAACATATTCAATCACGCATGTGCTAGTGTCTTTAATATAGGGAAAAAATCTATCCCTTTGGTTTCATCATCACAATTCACATTTCCTTCATCCGCCATGAAGACATCCACTCAACAAATATCTCAAGCTTATCATTATATACCTCCTCCTACAATTGGCATAACATCGATAGGATTTTTGACCTCACAATTAGGAGGTGGACAATCTTTTGGACCACAAATCACTCATAATGATGCTCCTAATTTATCTCAACAAGTCAATGAGATTAATAACCTTGTACACATCATGCAAAATGAGGGGAAGAAAGAATTCTCCTTTGATGAGATATGCTCTTACCCGTTTGACAAGTCAATAGCCATGCAACTATTTCCTCCAAAGTTTGAGATCCCTAAATTTGAGAAATACAAGGGGGAGACATGTCCAAACCAAAATCTCAAAGAATTTTATATTGCATACCAAGAGGTCACCTACAACAAGAATTACCAAAAGAGACTCTTCACTAGGAGTCTTTGTAGTCATGCTCTGGAATAGTTCATTATCCTCCCTCATGGATCCATATCTACCTTCTCTAACCTTGCAGATAAATTTGTTGCACAATATTCCTACAACATTGAACATCAAGCATCATTGAGTGATTTGTGCAACACTAGGAAAAATATAGGAAAAATAATGGAAATTTTTTTTCCAAATTTCTACAAAGATGGAGACACATTGCAAATTGGATGCCTTGGAAAATACTTGATCATCACCTGATTGATATCTTTACTAGAAAATTGGTATTTGAAATGTCATTCCAAGTGAAAATGACTTCACCTGATACTTTTGAGTCTCTTGTTAATAAATGGAAGAACATTGAGGATGGTATCTTGCTAAAGGTGTCATTAAACATTATACCCCTTATTCTAACCATGACAAACCCAAATTCTGGAGCAAAAACAAAGGGTTTGTCAATGATAGAGTGACAAATGCCAAGCATGTCCAAAACATCCAAGAATCTAATCAGGGAAATCAAAACAATCCCAATAATCGTAACAATAACAACAATAACTAGAGCAATTCATCACAACAACAACAACAATCTCAACAACAAACCTGCAATCAATCCTATATGTTTCCTCATAATAACAACAACAACAACAACAACAACAAAAACAACATCAACAACAACAATAACAACAACAATGTTGGTTCAAGAAAACACCAACAATTCACTTCTCTTGCAGAGTCACTTGATGTGGATTTTCAACGATTAGTGCATCAAGGGATGATGATATATCTTAATAATCGAAACTTTTATGAAAACCAACCCAAAGATATGAATATTGTGAATACCATTGCATCAAAGGGCATGATACCAAGAAATGCATGAAATTGAGACGTTATGTCCAAGACCTCATAGATGATGTAAATATATAGGTTGAAGGAAAAACCCTATCATCATCAAATGTGAAACTAAAAGTCTATTATGAGCCCTTTCAAAATAAAAATCAGAACAACACATGCAACGCCATTCCATATGACTATTCCACAAACACTATCATAGGCAAAGATTGTACATGTAGAAGTCCAGAAGAGAATGATATCTTTGGCTTTGATGTGCTCTATGAATGTATCATAGAATATAAACACCATGTAAATAATCTGAGACTCGGAGGTACGGATTGCAATGCTACCACCCAAAGAGTAAGAGTCACTGTTCAAGATGCTAACAATTAATGAACCATCTCTAAATCTGCTAGTTGCACCATCCACAACCACTCGGCCTGCTTCACGTTGTGATTTGATCACCCAGTTGGGAAAGACAACTACACAGATATCTATCCTCAAGATTCTTCACACATCTCCAATCCATAAAGAATCTCTTGAAAATTACCTTAATGAGTCACGTGTTCCTGAAAAAAATAATGCTTCCGAGTTCGAAGCTATGATTGGAAATTTATCCGCACAAGAGCATTTGGTCTTTACTGACAAATATTTTAGTGGCCCAAATCTCCACCATAATAAATCACTTCATATTGAAGAAAAAATTCACTCCCCTAAGATCAAATGAGTCCTTATAGATGGTGAATCCGGTCTCAATTTCTGTATAATAAAAATGATTTGAACATTGGTCTTTCTAAATAACTTCTTAATGTAAATAAAAGAATCACAATAAAAGCCTATGATGATAGAGAAAGGGAGAGTAAAGATTTGATATACCTGCCTCTACAAGTGAGCTAGAATCTAATTGAAATAGTTTTTCATGTGCTTGACCTTGACTTTCCATACAATATATTGTTGGGACAACCATGTATACATGTTATCAAAGTTGTACCTTCTACATATTGTCAATGTTTAAAGTTCCTACACCATGATAGAGAAATATTTGAAGGTAAACAATAAAATTATTTTCCTTTGAATTAATATGGTCGAACTATTGAGAACAAGAATCCTACCCCACCTGAAGGCACTGAAAATACACCTGAAACTCTCTTTGACAAATCTAAAGGAAAGGAAAAAGCCATTGAAGAGAACATTCCCAAGTCAGAAAAGAAAATAGCATTCACATATCAAGGCATAGGGGAATATAGGTTTTAAAGTGCTATGTGCATTGGAAAACTCCCCTTGTCCCCAAATTCTTACAACAAACCTTCGCAATTAAATCCCTTAGGAGAAAAAGATACCATGAAATGAAAAAAGACTACTTTTGAACATTGGGGATCCTTAGCAAATGAACACATGGAATATGATATCCTAGGTTGGCTTTGCAAGGAAGAAGAAAAAAAACCAGTAACCTTTCTTAAGGACAAGTATGTACAAGTCACTCCCATTATTGAAAGCGTGGGATATCACGACACTAGTCTTGGAGAAAATGAAACAAGATGAAGGACCCTCATTAAAGAAAAAGGCTATCCTCGTGGCAAAGGATTGGGCTCCTTATAAACTAAGACAAAATTTTCTAAATACTATTGCTTAGTTGAATCAGATTCAAACATTGAAGAAGATTTTTTTGAAGTACCTTTCCAATACATTAAATATGACCTTGATGACTATACCTGTGTATGAACCATCATAGAAGCTGACCTTTCCTCCCCTAATCTTCCCCTCAAAAACTATGAGCTAATTGATTGGGATCAACAAGATTCATCACCCTCCTTGGACACATGTGATTTAGATGAGGGAGTGTTGGAACTCTTTGGAATTAAGAATCTCCAAGACTACCAGCATCAAATCCACTTTGATGAGAGAGCCTACTTTGGTAGCCAGGTCAACACTCTTAGTCACAAAAATAAAAGTGAAAATGAAAATAACAAAAATAGATAAGACATCCCCTGGTGAAAACCTCTCGAAGGCACCTTTGGATAAAGAAAAAAATAAAATAAAGGATGTGTCCTCTAGTGAAAAGCTCTTTGAGGTGCTAGAGGAGGGAGAAGTTGACCTCCCATTCATGTCTTTGCAACCATAAAAATCTTCTATCCTCATAGAAGATACAATAATAGTTAATCTCGGTACAGAAGAAAATCCAAAGGTCACATATATTGAGGCATCACTCAATGGTCAAGAAAGAAATTATATGTTTGAGTTCCTCGAGAAAACAAAATTAAATTTTTCCTGGACCTACAAAGATATGTCATGAGTGGATACAGATCTATTTGTACATCATCTTGCCTTGATCCAAAGGTTAAGCCTGTTAAGCAGAAGTTACAGAAGATGCATCCACAAGTTACTTTGTTAGTCAAGACAAAACTTAAAAAAATGCTTAATGTAGAGATCATCAAACCTATTGATTATCTTAAATGGGTCTCTAACATTGTATCAGTAGGTAATCCTTCCAAAGGCATCCACATTTGTACAGACTTCAGAGATTTGAACTTAGCATATCCTAAGGATAATTTTTCGCAACCAAAAATTGATATCATAATGGACTTGACTACTGGACATGAGATGTGTTCCCTCATGGATGGCTTCTTTGGGTATAATCACATCAGAATAGCCCTGGAAGGTCAACGCAAAACTACATTTAAAACTCCTTGGGGTACATTTTGTTATACAGTCATGCCCTTTGGTTTTAAAAATACAGGAGCAACCTATCAGCGAGCAATGACCACGATCTTTCACGACCTTCTACATATTCTTATGGAAGATTATGCGGATGAACTTATGGGTAAATCTATGACACATTAATCAAATATTACCATCCTCATAATTATCTTTGAAAGATTGGAGGAATACAAGCTTCGACTCAATCCCAAGAAATGCTTCTTTGGCATCCAATCTGGAAAATTTCTACCTTATTGTATCATGCAGAGGCATAAAAGTATACCCAAAGAAAGTGAAATCCATATTATTAATGTTACCCCCATAACATTAAAACAATTGTATATTCTACAAGGAAAACTTTAGTCTATCAGGAGATTCATGTCACAACTAGATGATAAAGTACATCCCATTTCTCACCTATTGTGTAAAGGTGTCAATTTTAAGTGGGATTGCCTATGTCAGATGACATTAGAATGAATGAAAGGGTATGTAGCTAATCCTTCAATATTGGTTCCTCCTATTCTAGGTCGACCTCTAATTTTGTAAATATCAGCTACTGAAGTCACATTGGGTGCTCTTTTGGCACACTAGATGACAACAGAAAAGAGTGAGCAATTTATTATCTCAGTATAACTTTAGTAGGCTATGAATTGAACTACTTAGCTATTGAAAAATATTCTTTGGTTGTTGTCTTTTGTACATAGAAGCTGTGCCACTACATGGTTATTCATAAGATACAATTTGTTGCAAAGATTGATCCATTAAAATATCTACTATCTAAAGCTGCTCTTATTGGACGTACTGCTAAACAGGTTATGATTCAAAGTGAGTTTGATATTGTCTACATGGACCATAAATCTATTAAAGGACAAGTGAATGTAGATCAATTAGAAGAAGCTCCTGTTCAAGAGGATCATCCTACAATTACAAACTTTCCAGATGAGTCCATAATGACTATTACCATGAACATGCAATGGAAACTATACTTTTATGGATCCTATACACAAAAAATATCAGGGAAGACATTTTTCACATAATGCCTCAAGGGGATCTCATCCCTAAATATTATAAGTTGCAATGTGTATGCACAAAAAATATTTTAGAATACAAAGCCTTGGTTACATGACTTCGTCAAGCTATCCAATAGAAAATCTCCAACTCACTAGTCCTTGGTGACTCTCAGTTGGTTATCAAGAAATTTAATGATGAATACCAAATAATGGAAGACAAGCTAATCCCCTACCGCTAAATGGTCTGTTAGGAATAATACAACTGAGAGATGGGTGAATATGTTGTATGCCAAATAATTAAACTTTAAACTTTAAACTAAATACTTAATGCAAATCTGAACACTTCAAGAAAAACACCATAACAAAAGTATTTTTTTGTTGAGGAAAACCATGTTAAGGGAAAAATCCCAGTGGGAATTAGCACCCATAAATAGTGCACTAGAAATATTGTATCCCTGTTAGGAGATTTAGCCCTATTAGGAGCTGATTATTACATCCAGTACAAGTCCCTATTAAAGGACAGACCTTGTTAGGAGTCAAATGAAATGATGAGTTCACTACTTGAGCACACTTCCCAAAGTGAAGGTTAAATCCACCTTCTAAAGGTTAAACCCACCTTCTAGACTCACTGTCCAAAGAGAAGTATAAAAGTATACTTATAGCAGTGAACTAGCTGATATCAACTTTATTTTCTTATATAGTTCCAATGAATTACATTACAAACATAATCACTACTCTACATCCAGCACAACTCGCATGCCCATGCTCGCAACATCCAATACATCCATTCCATACCTTTACACATAAAGACACTTCTTTCCTTTATACAAGTTACAACAAGCAATTACGTCAGCCTGTTAAGACTTCCCCAATACAAATAATTACATAGAACCTTTATTAGATACACACGGTACCTTACATAAGTAATTAAGAAATATTAATCATCATTTACACACCAAGATCCATAATTCACGCTCGCCAATCATTAAGAAAGTTACACCTCTGTAGTTGGCTGCAAATAGGTCTTCACTAGTCCACACACCTCAGATGATGTCATTAGGAACCTGACGACCCAAGAAACACAAAAAATGTTCTCATGTATCTTTTATCATTCCTTAAGCTTGCATATCATAACTCATTCTCACATCCAAGTTATCTTTGAACTCTGAGACCATCTCTGTCATAAACCTCTGTCACTGCACTTTAACTAGTCTTTAGTAAAATAGCTATAATTCATGCAAATACCAACATAATATCCAATGACCTTAGACATAAGGTATACACTCATCACACTACACAGATCCATTCTCACATTCACTCACACACTGTACACTGTCTGTCCACATCTATCAATTTTTTCTATTCCTATGATAAATGGTCTTACTGAAACTTCTAATGCACCCAAATGAAACATATGTTAAAAGCAGTGACAAAACATGAATTTTAACACCCTAACAAAAACATTTCCAAAATATCCCCCTTTGGAATTGATGGAAAAATATGTGAAATATCATCAACCCAAAAGTGGCTTTCTTAATACAATCTTCTCAATATCCTCTTCAGAGCCCCCCTAAAATAGTAGGGATTTTTCACTTATATCTCTCCCCCTTTGAGATTAATGGAAAGGGGTGCCATGACTCTTTTCCTTCTCTACGCATCCCACCTTTTCAAGGTGTAGGTTTTTCAAATCTTCATACCTGCAACAAACTAGGTGCTTGATCACCAAAATATGTTCTGTTGTGTTCCTGTGATTACTCCCCCTGAGGAGTAGATCCAAGCATCAAGTGTAGAGAATAATATAGCTCTAATAACTTATAGATTTATGCATTCCTACATCATTTAGTTCTCACAACGAGGGGTTCTCACCCCAAGCATACCTCTGAGATAATCAAAGGCATATTTTGACAAATTTTTAGTGAATATATCCGTTATTTGCTCCTTTGTACTGATGTACTCCAATCTGACTTCCTTTTCTGCAACCTTGTCACTCAAAAAGTGATACTTGATTGAAATATGTTTAGTCTTTGAATGCATAACAAGATTCTTTAACATGTTCACTATGCTTGTATTATCATAATGTATAACCAATGGCTCTTCAAAGGTTATCCCAATGTCCTTTAGCATCTATTTCATCCAAACAATTTGTGTACAATTTATAGCAGCAAATACATATTCTAATTCAGCATTAGATTTAGATATATAGTACTACTTCTTACTTAACCATGAAACCAACGTTTTTCCAATGAAAAATACTCCACCATAGGTTCTTTTTCTATAATCAACACTTCCTACCCAGTCATCATGAGTATAAGCATGAAATCTAAAATCATGAGACTTTTCATACCATAAACCATATTCCAGTGTCCCTTTCAAATATCTTAATATCCTTTTAACTGCAGCAAGGTTAGTCTCCTTGTGATCATCTTGAAACCTCACAACAATTATAACTACACTAGCTATGTCTGCTCAATCTAGACCTATTCCTCTAGATCACCATTCATAAATGTAGACTTCACATCCATCTAATATACCTTAAAGTCTTTATGCGCTAAAAAAGAAAGGAACAATCTTACAACCTCTAACCTTGCAACATGTGCAAATTTTTCTTCAAAGTCTATACCTTCCTATTATGAATAGCCCTTGCAGACCAGTCTAGCCTTATTTCTTACAACCATGCCTTATTTATTCATTTTATTTTAGAAATCCCATTTAGTTCCAATTACATTCTTGTCCCTTGGTCTAGGGACCAATTCCCAAGTGTTTTTTTCTCTATCTGGTCTAATTCTTCCTAGATTGCCTTAATCCAATATTCATCTTTACATGCCTCATCAGTAGTCTTAGGTTCTACTCGCGAAATAAAACAACGCTCATTTCTAGTTTTAGACCTTGTCATCATGCCTTTATTAACATAATCAATAATCTGATTCTCGGGATGATTCATCTTAACATACCTTGGTGTCTTTGGTATTTCAATAGGCTGATCCAAGCATGTCTAAATCTCAAGAATTTGTTTTGTTTCTTTATTTTCAATATTCTTCTCATTCTCTGGGATCTCTATCTAAAATCTCTCATCAATTTTAGCATTAGCACTTTCAACTATTTTTCTCAATCTCAGATTGAAACATTTATAAGCCTTACTTCTAGTAGAATAGCCAAGGAAAATTCCTTCATCACTTCTAGCATCAAACTTTCCAATTTTATCATCTATTTTGATATAACACTTGCTACCAAATATTCTGAAGTATTTTATAGTAGGAGCATAACCAAACCAAAGTTCATAGGGTGTCTTATCAATACCTTCTTTGATCTAATATGTTTTTCAAAGTGTAGATAGAAGTACTAATTACTCCTCTCCAATGCTTATGAGATACATTACCTTCAAGCAGCATTGTCTTTGCCGCAAGGTGATCCCAAAAAGTTTTGTCCCACTTATAGGCACAAAGAAAAATCATGCGGATGATTTTTTTTCATTTTTGACCCCTTCGAGCGAATGGGGATGTTCGCGCGAAGGGAAAAAACCCCTTCGCATGAACTAGATGAAATGGGGGGTTCGCTCGAACTAGACCCAATTTGAGAAAACTCTGTAAATCAACAAAAAACAAAAAATTTGCACAAAATTTCCATGGGGGGTTTTCTAGAAGGGGGTTTTCTCTAACCCCCTTCGCTAGAAGGGGTGTTCGAGCGAACCCCCTAAATTTGGCCTTCCTCTCCAAAGCCAACAAATTTCTGCAAATTTTCACCCTTTGAAGGTCTCAATCAAGGATCAAATAAAACAATCTTCTAAAACCCAAATGGCAGATGATGCTACTCAAAACAAGCTTTACAATGACTATGATTTTAATATATATTGATTTCATTGTGACTTTCTATTTTTTGTTTAATTAAACATAGGTTGTCTGGCCATTTAGCAACCTCTCTCTTCGACGCTTTAGGAAAAATAGTAAATTAGGGGAAAAATTATGAAAAATGTATAGAAAAATATTACTTGTGTTATCTTTCTATGAAAAAAAGGAAAAAATGAATTTCAATATATACAGATCAAGTTAGAGCGATCCAACTAACCTTGTGTCTAAATTATAGTTACTGTCACTTTAGAACTTAATAAAGTATGAAATATTGACCCAAAATGAATGAAGCCAATTGCATCCTTTAGATATTGAAGTTACAAATATAACCTCGAAATAATTACATCATTATCTTATTTTAAAAAAGAGTTATGCTAATCCAAGTGACACTCACTCCTTAAAAACACTATTTTTTCACACAAACCATTTTTTGAAGGAGAAGGAAAAATGAATTTTAATGAATTTAATTTTTTTTTTGTAATATATATTTAGAAACTAGAAAGAAATTTATAAAATACTCTAGTTTACATCATCTTCAAATTCCTAATAGTTTTGCAGCAATAGGTGTTTGAAAGTGAATGTTTTTCTCAGAATGTTGATCTCAGTCTCAAAGTTGGCCAAAAAGTGGGACACACTATTGTAGGACCACCCCGCATCCAATATAGTTCTATTCCTTCTTTCTACTATCTTATTCTATTGAGGTGTCCTAGGAGCATAAGTTTGTTTGTATATCCCATGCTTTTTGCAGTAAGAATTGAACAAGTCTGATGTAAAATATCCACCTCTATCGGACCTCAAACACTTTATCTTAAGACCTGATTCATTCTCAACTTTTTCTTCGAAAATCTTGAACTTATCAAATGCTTCGAATTTTTCTTTGAGAAATTCAACCCACATCATCCTAGAATAGTCATCCACAAAAAGTATAAAGTACCCTTCACCATAGTAAGATATGGTCCTTGTAGGACCACAAACATCTGTATGTACCAGATCCAACTTCCCTCTTGTTGAGAAGGTTTTTTTTGAAAGGTGCTCTTAGTTTGTTTTCTCATCACACATTCTCTACGCATTGTGTTAGTAGGCTTTAAAATTTTTGGCAAATATCTAACTACATTAGTGTTACTGGCCCTTACAATATTATCAAAATTTATGTGACAAAACCTCCTATGCCATAACCAATTGTCATATACCTTCATAACAAAACAAGTTGCCTTTGTAGTATTCAGCTCAAACACATTACCTCTTGACTTAGTACCTGATGCGATCAAGTTTCCAGATTGACCTCTGATAGTACATTTTCCATCTATGAACTACAAATGATATCCATTGTCTACAAGCTATTCAACACTCAACAAGTTGTGCTTAAGTCCATCAACAAGTAAGACATCATCAGTGTTAATTTTACCATCAAGAGATATTGAACCAACTCCAATGATCAACTTAAGAGTGTTATAATGAAATCTAACTACACCACCATAATATCTATTAAGTTGAACAAATTTATCTTTATCACCAGTCATATAATACGAACAACCACTATCAATGATCCATTCTGATTTCTTTTCAACATGTAAGACTAGATATTTTTCTTCATGAATATGGTCATCATCTTTAATAGAAATAAATCCAATTTCATTCCCATCATTCACAGAATCATCATCAGACACACCTTCACTAGCATAGTAGCATTCCTAATCTTTAGAGTAATTCGACTAGTAAAACTTAGGCTTATGCTTAGGAACCCTTGTAGGACATCTAGATGTAAAATGACCAATCTTATTACAAGAAAAACATTTCAGGGATAATTTTTCTTAAAACTTAGCCTTACCCTTCCTTTCCCTTTTTTCTATTAGAGCCACAAGTTTTTCCACTTTCCTTTCTTCTTATTCAATCTCTGCCCAATCATCAACATATTCTCCAAGATATTCATGTCTATTACTTTTGCTAGAGCTTGCAAGGATTGATAGGGGTTTTTTATCATTATGAATAGTATCCTTGAATGAAGACACTACTTTGGGTAATGCAACTTGTAACTCTGCGGTCTCAAAGGTGGTCATCTTAGCAATCAGCAATTCTTTGTTGAAATTCTTAGTCAGTGGTATGATCTTCTCTATCGCTTACACTTTAGTCTTGTAGGTAGGTGTCAAAGATCTAAGAATCTTTTCAATCACTTCATCTTCAGTATATGTGCCTCCTGAGTTTCTAATTCAAATAACAGCCTTTGTAACCCTCTATACATATGCTCTAACATCCTCATCATCTAAAATTCTACATATTAGCATTCTAATTATGTAGGTTTACCTTCTTAGTGTGTTGATCTCCTTCATATAGAGCCTCTATCCTTGTCCATATCTTGTGATCTGAATCAATATCTTTAGCCTTTTTAAATTCTTCCTTAGAGAGCACACTTATCAGTGATTCCCTCACAATTATATTGCAAGAAAAAAAAATATTTTCTTCTTTAGTATCATTTCCTAATTCATCTTCTACCTTGATCAATTCATCCTTCTTTGTAATCATCCAGTAGTCAATTACAAAGAAGATCATGTGAGTTCTCATCTTGTTCTTCCAACTATCAAAATTTTTAGCATTAAATTTTGGACTCTCCTTCCTATAGTAAGCCATCTCATAATCACCTCAAGTAGTTAAGCTTTCTCTCATAGGACCACAATCTCTGATAGCAATTATTAGGAATAATAAAACTGAGAGGAGGGTGAATCGTTTGTATGCCAAATAATTAAACTTTAAACTTTAAACCAAATACTTAATGCAAATCTGAACACTTCAAGAAAAACACCATAACACAAGTATTTTGTTTTTGAGAAAAACCTTGTTAAGGGAAAAACTGAGGTGGGAATTAGCACCCATAAATAATGCACTAGAAATATTTTATCCATGGTAGGAGATCTATCCCTGTTAGGAGTTGATTATTACATCCATTACAAGTCCATGTTAAAGGACAGACCTTGTTAGGAGTCGAATGAAAGGATGAGCTCACTTCCCGAGCATCAGCTCACATAATAAGGAATCCGACAATGCAAGAAACACAAATAATGTTCTCTCATGTATCTTTTATCATTCCTTAATCTCACATATCATAGCTCATGCTCACATCCAAGTTAACCCAAAAACTCAGAAACCATCTCTGTCATAATCTTGTCACTACACTATAACCAATGTTTACCAAAATAACTATAATTCATGAAAATACCAACATAAGATCCAACAACCTTAGACATAAGGTATACACTCATCACTCTACACAAATTTATGCTCACATTCTCTCACACACCATACAGTGTTTGTACACATCTGTCAATATCCCTTGTTCATGTGATAACTAGTCTTACTGAAACCTCAAATGCATCAAACTGAAACATATGTTGACATCAATGACAAAGCATGAATGTCAACACCTCAACAAAAAATTCCAACATGGTCAAAGATATGAAATAGCATTTTATAGAGATTGGCTTCCAACAGATTCCAAGAACAGACAATATAGCTGACATCATGGTTACCATTGGATCTTTGATATCTATGCCTGAACATAGTTCACGATGTGAGTTTCTCATTGAGAATTTTATGATCCTTTCCTATGACCAACTGAAGGATGAGATGGTATGTGAAATTTTTTATCCCAATTCTCTCTGGTACCAAGAATTTTATTCCTACCTTTGGCAAGGTGACGTAGCTTGTGACAATGGAAGCATGCTATGCCAAGGTTTCTCCAAGATCTCCTATTGTTCCTGCCATGTAGCAACATGCAGTTTGCAACAATATGTCAATATCTTGCACAAACTAAACATGATTTCCTTTTATTGTAGTCCCATGATATAGATGTACCTTGTCGGTTACTTGGCATATTCTGTCGGTTTGGTACCCATTTTTCATTTCTCCCTTTTGATATGTATTCTTCAGATTTGTGACCATACTTGTTGCAAGTATTGCAGTAGCCATCAAAATTTGGATTTCTTGTGTTGTTTACAATTCTTGATCTGCATTCAAGTGCTCAATGCCCATACTTATTGCATTTATAACAATATCCATCAAATGTAGGTGAACTCTGTGACTTACCCATTTTTCTTTTGCATACATTTTTAGTATGTCTAGGTTTCCCACAGTAGTAGCAACTAGACTTGTTTGACTTCAGTGGGGTAGAAGTGTCTTGATTGACAACTTAATTAGAGGACTCTCCTTTTTTAGTAGTTCTCTCGCTATTGAATCCAAGTCTAGTTTTGTCTTTTGGTTTTCTTTGACCTTTAATCTATGCATCCAATGATCTCTATGATTCTTCATTTCTCTTTAGAACCTCATTGGCTTCTTTTTTAGATTTTAGTTCACTGACCAATCTTTTAACTTCACACTTCAATGCTTGATTCTCAAATTCTTTCCTGGTCAACTCTAGATTAGTATTTACTATTTAATCGATCATATTATAGTGTACTTGTGTTATCCTTATGATCTCACTATCTTGCTTAGCCATTCTTGTCTCAAACTGTCTTTTTTTTTTCTTTAACTAATCTCAATGCATCTTCAACTACACCCCTAGATTCAAGTATCTCACTCACTCTTATTTCTTGTACTTCTTGATCTATCTTTGCTAATTTTAGTTGCTTGGTAAGTGTCTTGTTCTTTTCCATGACATCTGCAATGGTTGAATCAGCTTCATCACTCAAACTACTTTTAGATGTTGTCTCAAGAGTATCAACATGATCTTGTGTAGATTTCAGTTCACTACACAACTAATTTCTCACTTTTAAGGACTTTTCTAACTTTCTTTTCAGATCTTCAATCACCTCTTGTGCATTCTCCAACTCAAACTCAAGACTCACAACCTTCTTAGATTGCTTGTAACTTTCCATAGCCACAATCTTTATCCTCAAGTTGTTAAACCCTTAGGGCCCGTTTGTTTCATGGAATTCGTGTATGCTAGAATAGCCAATTCTAGAATTCAATTGAATTCTGGAATTCTTCTATTCTGAAAATGAATTCTAGATATTGGCTTGTCTTGTTCGGTTCACCTGGAAGATGACTGAGAAGATACAAATTTTGCATTTGGTTCCACAAAACTGGAATCGAAATTGGAATTTTGTTTTATCACACATACACATATATACACACACATGTGTGTATATACACACATATATATGTATATATACACAAACATGTGTGTGTATATATACATAGATCACATACACACATATATGCACACACATGTGTGTATATACATACATGTGTATATATACACACATACACACACACACACACACACATATATATATATCCACATACATGTATGTATATACACATATGTGTATATCTATACACACATGTGTGTATACACACATATGTGTATACACACATATACACACATTTGTGTATATATACACATATACACACATATACACATACACACATATGTGTGTGTGTATATATATATACATACATGTGTGTGTATATATATGCATGTGTATATATATACACATGCATATATATAACAATATAACATTGACACAAAAATGGGAATGGATTTTCCTTCCCAAAATAATACTTTCAATTCCAATTCCATTTTTAAATTCCAATTCCAGGGTCTAAGGTGGAATTGTAGAATGCTCAAAATGGCCCAAAATTAGAATTCGCAAAAACCTATTCCAATTTTTTATTTTGGAAACAAACACTGAATTGAACAATTCTGGAACTCGGAAATGCCAATTCCACAAAACAAGCGGGCCCTTATCTCAAGAGTCCAAGCTCTGATACTAATTGTTGGAATAACTTAGGATAGTTAAGTACTGAGAGGGGAGGGTTGAATCAGTACCCTTAAAACTTTTAAGCATACCAGATGATCAGTTACGGAGTTGAATACTTTACATAATATGAACATAAACTGAATAACTCAAATCATAAAATTTGCAACACATAACACAATGATTTTTGTCATGCATAAAACCTTTGTTAGAAGAAAAAATATGGTGGGGATGACAACCACAATCCTTCAGTACTACAGTATAAAGGTTGCTCGGCTAGAGCTACAATTTTAGCTACTTCTGATAGCTTACCCTGTTAAGAGTATGATACTCGATTAAGAGTACAAAAGACTTATTCAATCTACCTTGTTAAAGGATTTTACAATCTCTAATCTAAGAGATGTACCCTGTTAAAGGATTGACAAGATATAAAGACCTATTTGGGCCTACCCACAAATAGGATTTGTACTTCTCTTATTACAAAAAAATTCAGTACAAAAATGTCTGATAAGAATGCATCAATCAAATGTTGTCCAAACTCATTATGCTCACTAACTCGGTTACCTTATTCTGCAATCGATAGCTTAGCTTCCTTCTGCATATGTCTCCTTTGCTTCTCTTTGCAATAACTTCATCAACATCAACTCTTCAACTTCAATAAAAACAACATCAACTTACTCATTCTTTCAATATGATCTCTTATACAATTTCCAGGTGGTTAACTATGATTTAGGCAGTTAACCAGATCTAGGGCATTATCATTCAACGATAGAGATTAAGCAGTTAAAATTTGGTTACATCTATAATTTCTTGTGCCTTCTAAAAATTCATTGGTGGATCTACCTCATGTTCATGTTCAATCATGTGTCTGAAATCCCAATGATTCAACTAGCGCTTGCCTTGAATTTTGTCCATCACTTCCTACTCGGTGTCTAGACTCGATGTATCTAAATTCAATTGAAATATCAGCTCTAAAATACTCGATAACATACTTGTGCTTACTCAGTAAATTTGAACTCTCTTCTAGGTGCCTATGAGTGCTCGATAATTGTCTTTGCATGACTCGATATGTGTAGCTCGCTCGATGCTTGATAATCTCTCAGTACTCGGTGGCTGTCTCGGCTTCCTTTATCAATTGTATCTCTTGCATTTAACTTACTTACATGCTTTGATTACATTCACCGATGTATGACTTTGCAAAACTATTGACAATAAAAAATCACTTTAGGAGTAACAATGGTCACCCTTGCATCCTCCACATCTAGTTGAGGATCCTATGCCACTAGTTCCATGGATTTCTAAGTCTCTCTAGCCTATATAGGAATAATCCCTACTCCCCATACACTATCCTCCCGAGTAAGATGTGTATAGATCTTTTTCCATGCAACCATATCTTGTGTCAATCCAAATTACATGACCACTTGCTAAGGCAATGTCTCCAAACCCTATCACATCACTGTCTCTAGCTTTAATGGGCTCCCTCTTTGTGGTAGCCTCCATCTAGAGGAAATATTTGCCTAAGTAATATTCCCCCATCTCAATAAATAGTATGCCTCCGCTCCTTGAATTGATAACCGTAGAATCCACTAGTGTGATGGATGCCTTGCTCATAGGTAGGTGGAAGGTGGATGTCTCATTGTCCCATCACTCAATCAATATTATCATCATTGTTGTATGTGCTTATACATACAACCACTACCTTTACTCACTCTAGTCCCATCACCCCCATGAACTCACTTTATCTGTACCAGTTGTACCTATAACCATGTATTCAATGACCTATCTGTGTATGATGTAATTAGTCATAGATGCTCTTGCATAGTTATTAAACCCCCATGTTAGTCTTCTAGTTTTCTTAGTGCAAACACTAATTTCTAGGGCGCATGCGCTAAAATTTATAGGCACAATTTTAGCCTACACATGTACCAATTCTACTATTGCATGCTTTTTTTTTAGTGCATGTGCTAAAACCCTCTTATCTCCCACCCTTTAGGGCATTCACATGTTTTAAAGACTAGTGCTCTGGTGTTGATTCTATAAATTAGTCACTAAGCCAAAACACAAAAAACAAGGAAGAAGGATAGGTTCCCAATAGCCATTTATTCTCCATTTCACCCTCCTTTTTTCAACCCCTGTGATCTTATCGCTTTCGTTTTCCCTTCATCCCTTTTTCACCTTGTTTCCACCAATCTATTGATTCTTTAAGCCTCTTCTTCTCCTCCCCTTTCCATCATTTTTTGAGAAATTGTGCCAACCTTTCAATTTTTTGCACCAATTTCAAGAGGGGGCATACACCTTCCACTATTGTCACTTCACCACATCACTGACCCTCATGCTTCTCATGCTGGGACATATTTTCTCTTCATTGATGCTATGTCATTTTACACACTACATCAAAGAGGTTCAAAATGTAGACACCCTAAATTCAACCCTGCAAATTTAATAATTAGATTTAATTCACTTAATTATTATTGCCCCTTAATATAATTAATTAAATTATATTTCCCCTTTCTTCTAATGATTAATTAATTAAACAATATAGCTACCCTTCCTAGGGTTTACTTTAATTAAATCTAATCCTTTGAATAATTAATCCATCATGTTTAATTAGTTAATCATCATCATTCCTAACTTCATTAATTATTTCTTCTAATTAAAAATTCCTCTCCTCACATGTGACTAATTTCTTCCAAATAAAAATTGATCTTTCCCAAAAATGCCACTTTCCTAATCCTCTCTCTCTTTCCAACTCACATGTGAGTAAATATTTTATTTGGTGCTCAAATGCGGGAGTTGACACCTCATCGCTACAAGCCACCTTACCACTTCCTTTTTCTTCCATTTGTCACCTTTCCTCTCTTACACCTCTTCCATTTTGCCTTAAATATCTCCATTTATCATTATTTCCTCCTCCCAAGGTTGATCGCACGTGTGTGAGCACACCTTGCCTTTTTCCCCATGGCAAGTGGTCACAAGGCTAAGGCCTCAATCCAACTCATCTCCTTTCCTTCAATCTCAACCCTCCATCCATTTTGAATCTCAACCGCCCATTTCCATGTGTCCAAGTCTATAATTTGGAGTCTTCTACCTTCACAAATCAATCCAAAAAAAATTATTAGTTAACATTCGTGCATAGAAGAAAACCCCATCTAAAAAGAAACAACATCTTCTAAAAGACCCTAAAATAGTTGCATCCACCAACAAGTGAAAAATACTCTTCATTCCTTTCACAAAGAGCACTTATATTAAGGAAATGAAAATTTATTAATTAGATCATCAAGAGCTACAATATTTTTTTTAGGGATCAGCATGGGGGACCCACCTTAGCCCATAAGGGAGTAGGAACATCTAATGTCCCAAAAGAAGAACACTAGATTCTAGAAGCAACAAAATAAGAAGCATTTGGAGTAGAGCACCAAATTAGGTTATATTTCTTGGAGAATATATGAATATATAAATGAGATAGAAAGGTTTGTTATTCCAACTAAAATAAGATAGCGTGTGGAACCACATTTTAGTCCATAAGGGAGTAGAAACATCCAATGTCCCAAGAGAAGAGAAACTAGAAGCAACAAAGCAAAAAAAAAATATTTGGGAAAGATAATGAATATGCAACTAGAAGCAACAAATTACCACATAAAGTGAATGATAAAATTTATTTTAACTGAACACATACACAAACAAACAAAAATTTAATTCCAAACATACTTCATATAATGGAGGTTATAAAACATGTCACACATGTAATTTTATCAAGATGACAAAATTAAACCACATGTGTGACATAAAGTGAATGCCAAAATTAGTTCAAAGGCACAAAAAAAAGTAAATTCTAAAACTAGTTCACACACACGGGTCAAACACATTTCACACAATTTATTCATTTTACATGTAGTATGTTTAAATAAATACTCCAAGCTAAACTAATAAGTGAAAGCTAAAGTTTACTATAGCTTTCAAGTTGTGGGGCTGCTTTTCCTGGATGATGGGGAGAATGCCGCTCCTCCCAGATTAGTGTCTCTTCTGATTGTGACTATGGGGGATTGCGGATTGTGGAGGGGCTATGGCGTTCTGCTGCTGCGAGGAGTTCTGTTTTGCCCAGACTGTCGCTCCTTTTGCATGAACTATGTGGGCTTACTTTCGCTTCTTTGTTTTGGGGTTTTCTGTTCAGTTTGGCGAATGATGGACTTGGCTCGGATCAGTTCTATCTCTGTTGAAGAACCATGTTTTGATACGTTACTGCCTCTGCTATTTGATTTGTGGGTTGATTGGGCAGGGATGGTCTTCCATGAGTCTTTTACGAGCTGTATGTTTGGTGGTCCCCTGTTATTGCTCTGGATGTTTAATTTTAATGGACAGAGAAGTGAGTCTCTCTCTGTTTTGTGGAGCTTAAATTTTGTGGTGATGGTAGATGCCTCTGGGCTAATGCGTCTGGAGCTGCTCGATGCTTTTCCATGGAATATTGTTTGATGAGCAGATGTGGTTGTGCGAGTTGGGATGGATGGAGGTAATGTAGGTATAGATGGTGGTGTGGAGAAAGCTGCTTCAATTCTCTTTTCCTCAGCGGGCTGCTTTTACTCTTGGAGGGATTCTCCCCCATAATGCTCTTATTGAGGTGGAACCTGCCCCTATTGAGGTAAGGTGTCCTCCTGTGGTTACAATAAGGCTGTGGTTCTCTTCCTTTATTTTCCTCTCTTTTGTCTATTTGAAGTGACAGCTGGTCTTATGGAGGTGGATCTTGGCTCTAGAGCTGCGGAGAACTAAGGTTTGTTTTGAATTGCTCTTTGTTGTGATTGCTTGGACA
This sequence comes from Thuja plicata, assembly GCA_018584345.1. Classification (NCBI taxonomy): domain Eukaryota; kingdom Viridiplantae; phylum Streptophyta; class Pinopsida; order Cupressales; family Cupressaceae; genus Thuja; species Thuja plicata. The sequence goes on from MU224699.1 coordinate 138,181, forward strand.
TGGGGTTGATTGTCTTCTTGAGTAAGAGTGGAAGAATAGGAGGTTGAGTAAGAGTGGAGGAATAGGAGGTTGTGATGGTGTGCAAAGGTAAGTAGAGGAGATTGTGAGACATAAGGAAGGAGAAATAAGGGGAGCTGCTTGCATGAAGGTATAAGGAGAGAAATAAGGAGTAATAACGGAAGTTCCATTGGGGGAGATCATGGGCTTGTATGGAGAGATAAGGAGAAAGATAAAGAGAGCTTATTGGTGACATGAGGAGAGGCGTGGAGAAAAAAGGCGTAGGAGATTTTGGAGGATGGAGTAATTGGGCATGATAAAAGTGAGCTGTTTGGAGAGACGAGGAGCAGGATGGAATGGTAAGGAGGAAAGACATAAGGAAATTTGGAGGGATAAGGCTTTGAAATGATAAGGAAGGGGTTATTAAGTAGCAAGGGAGGAAAGATTAGAGGAGTTGCTTGGAGAGATAAGGTGTGAGGGAAGCTGTTTGGAGAAATAAGGAGTTGTTGGAGTGAGGAGCTGCTTGGAGAGCTAAGGTGTGAGGAAAAGTGAGAAAAGCTGTTTGGAGAAATAAGGAGTTGATGGAGTGATAAGGACTATATGAGGGGAGTTGCTTGGAAGAATAAGGTGTGGGGAGAGGCAAACGGTGGAAGGGTAAGATGGAGTGATAAGGATGGCATGCAGTGTCAAGGAGACATAGATAAGGTTTGGAGAGATAAGAAGACAAGTGTAATAAGAAATCTATGGACCTATAAGGATCTCAGCAAACTATGATATGAGATTACTGTATGAGACATATCTACAGGACGTTTTAATGCTTCGAGGGGATGGGGGCCTATTGTGCTCCCATACTAAGCTTTATGTATATCTTATCTTATATATATTAATATAATATTTGGCTCTGGCTTTTTATCGATAAAAAAAAACCTTATGCCATAGTGAGTAGATTACCATAATCCATGATAAATAATTGAGTGTTGCTTCTAGATATGATTGTGTGATGAAAATTCAATACCTGTTAGACAACTCTCATTTAAGTGTAGGTCATGGGGGTGGTCAAATCCATCTTACACTGGCGAGTTAGGCAGAGACTAATAAATTATCACCCCATGAATAGATTATTTATGCAAACAAGGAAAAGCTTGGTGCTAGGCAATTTTAACAATTTTATTGATAAGAAATAGGCAGTGAGAGAGATCATAAATTAGATTGAGGAGAATCGTGTTCCTATCTAATTGCTAAGCTGTGTTCAGTAGGCAATTTTCAACCCCAATCATTCTGTGCCCACTCAATACATGCAAACAAAAAAATCGGTACCCTAACCAAGCTTTTATTCATTTTCACATAATTGCAAATAAATTTTCAGTGATATTGGAAATTTCAAGCACTAGCCCCCTCCATAGTACCCAGCATTTCCTTATATTACCAGACAAAAGAAATGTTATAGATACTTATCAGGTTTTTATTATTTTTATTTACATAATTATAGAACATTTTGGCCATCATTTAACAACAAACAAAGACACCATTGAATCCATGTTAGATGAAAAGTAATGTGAAATAGAATTATGTTGTGCAAGTGCACTAAACATGATGGGAAAATCATTCAGTTCTATCTCTGTTGAAGAACCATGTTTTGAAAATGAAACTAAGGATGGAAGTGCATGTTTTCGAGTAACAGCCCAAGACAGGAAAAAGGAAAAGCAAGACAGAAACAGTAAAAATAGAATTTGCTCTATTTTGACCACAATAACAATTGAGATCTCTTATGGTGTTTTGGATTGAAAAATGATAAGACTTTCAAACTTCATGAAACTGTAGATGTGATATTGTGAGTAAGTTACAACTAAATGCAGTCTCAAGTCTGAATTACAAGTAATAAAGACTGCAGACTTGAATTAAAGTCTGAATGCTAGATGTTCAATTGTATAAACTATAAAGTGATTCAGATCCAAAATTTAAACCTCTAAATTGTATAAACTATAAAGTGATTCAATCTAAAAATTTAAACCTGACATAAGAAGCAATGTTCACCCCTCTGAATCGCACAGATTTCAGACAATTTGAAAGTGCACTTGATCAAAGAGATCGAAGTATTATAGAAAAATCAAGCCAAAAATTGTAGTCAAAAATTGTAGAAGTCTGATTATTGACCCAACCTAGCTTGCACTAAGCATTTATTAATTTGTTCTTTTTCATCAAATTTTACAGTACGTATAGGAGTGATGCAGATGATTATAGACAATTTGAAAATACAATTCATACACAAAATACACAGAACACCAAGAAAACTAAAAAGTAAAGAATTCAAACACAGAAAATGAATGAAAACATAGAATACAAACAGAAAATGTAAGGAATAGAAATTAAAAACACAACAAAA
>MU224699.1:145440-169195 GCA_018584345.1 Thuja plicata
CAAATAATACATTTAACAATATCTAATTAGGTTATGTGTCCAATGTGTGATCAGTTATATTCGCAACAAATAAAAGTGATATTCGATGGACGTTGCATTAATTACTATGTTACGTGTCATTATTCGGCTGACTTCTTGGAAAATTTTATTTCCTTCACGAAATTGGGCCGAAATTGGGCCGAGATTAAACCTCAGCCATTGATCTAGGATAATCAAACTGTCTCAAATAAGACATTTAATATTAGTTGGTGTTGGCCCACATGACGCATTGATGAGTCCCATCTTTTGAAAATCGCCAAATAAAATATTTATTTTTCCCATAATTAACGATAGATTAGCCAATAAAATAAATATATTTTAAAACAACACATAAAAATCGCCAGTACAAATACTTTTTTTACCTTCACAAGACAATAATTCGCCTCATATATTATATGTTTTCCCCCCATTAATTTATAATTCGCCAGGATTTTATGGAATTTTCATTCGGGAGGGAAAAAATCGCCTACGCCTTTATATTATTTTCCTAATTTGGAAAAAAAAATTGCCATCATCAATAAATAATTTTCCCTAAATTAATGTACGATTCACCAAGATTTTACACTTTTTCCTAGGAGGGGGTTTCTTAAAGTTATCCCTGCCTTCAACTTGTCCCTTTCAGCTTTCTCCCTGAGTTTATCAAACATTTTCAATAGCTCTTTGGGGTTCATCTAAGTAATATCAATAGTTGATTGCATTTATTCATCTTCAGGTTCTTCTTCATCTTCTTCAGAACTAGTTGTATCCTTTGTTTTTCTCTTCTTCACTATGCTACCTTCATCGGTTAGGTCTAGTTTTCTCTTTACTCAAAGTATATCTTCATCATCCTTATGACATGACTCTTTCTCAGCAATCTGTTCTGGGATATCAGAGATAACATTATCTATGACATCATTAATCTCTTCAGTTGCTCTCTCTTGTGCTTTTCTTGCCTCTTCAACCGTTTCGACTTCAGAAACAAACTTTGTCAATAAATCTACTAACTCATTTCTTAGTGATTGAGTATCTCCAATGAGAATTCTTGTGACTATATGTTCCTTGTCGTAGATTCTTCTCTCATTGCTTCAACTGTCAACTTTATCTGTTCGATAGACAATTCAGGTTGTAAAAGTGTAAGTTCTTGTTCCATCATTACTATGTCAAGCTTCAAAGCTTCTCTCCATCTTTTGTTAACAGCATTAAATAGTTCTTTAGGTATATCTTTGTACATTTTACTAGGTGATTTGCAAAAAGTGTGTAAACTTTTTACAACTGCATCTTCAATATTTCTTTTCTCTTCACTGTCAAACTTCTCAAAGTGAGTCGACACTTCTATCATATTTCCATGTTCCTTAATGTCTTTAACAATGTTCTCAAGAATGATAGTATTGTCAATTTTATTAGTTTCTACACTAGTAGAATTTTTCTCAAACTTGGTTTCGACCTTTACTTCTTCAGCCTTTTCTTTACCTCCCTTCTTACTCTTTGACTCTTTTTTAGCCTAATGTCATTTCTTTCTTTCTTTTGTAAGTTCTCTGAATAGTCTCAGGTGTCTCCTTCTCTGACTTACTCTTTACGGGAGTAGTGGAAGTAGATGTTGATTGTTTTAGTACTGAACTCCTTGTAACTCTTTGAGGTGTAACCTCTTCTACTTCAATTTTAGTATCCTTGGCTCCTATAGTAGATGTGCCTGCTTCCTCACTTTCCATTTTATTTCTAAGTTTTATCATCATTTCAGGTGTAATGACACTCATTTTGGCTATGTATTGTCAACTTGTTTTCTGATCTTTCTTTGGATTACAGGTGCTCTCAATTCATTGTAAATTTACAATGACGACTCTTCATAAGTTCCAAACCTAGGTGTTGAAATATCGATTGGTTTAGATAATAGAACATCAGCATGAAGAGTGACTAGATCACCATCAACTTTACAACCCATAGCAGGTGTCCAACATGTTATAGGTTGCACTACTTGCAACATACAGGTATATGCATCTACTAGAAAATAGATATCATCTTTATACTTCTCGACAATACCGATTGGGATTCTCTCTCTTAAGTGCACATTTTTCTTTGAAAATCTTTAAAGTAACCCCACTTAATCAAATTACGTTTGTTTCCTAAATTCCTTATGCATTGATTAATCTGCATTACTACCGATCTATCCTTTGACCATGTAATAGAACCTATTCTAGGAAAATGATTCTGCAAGTAAAAGAACATACATACCAGGAGTAATCCATATTTGAATAATTTCTTCTTTTCTTTTTCTCTGTGTTCATAAAGAATTGACTCCTCAACATCTCTCAAAGATCATATTTTTCATCTTCCTTCACCATTTTGCATGCAACATGAATAGCTCCACTAGGTACACCGTTCAACTAACTAGACTAATATATTATGTATCCTATCACCATTGAAGAAAATCTCACTTCCTTGTTAGTTATATCCTTGATAGTCATGGCTCGGTGATTCTATTTGGATTCAGTTAAACGAGTAACCAATTTGCAGCAATAGTTCATAGAGTAGGTGCTTCACTGATCACACAAAATCCAGTAACTCTGTGGTTTAACTCTTTTGAAATCTTGTGAGGCTTGTCCATCCAAATAAATTTATCATGTACTCTTCTCAAAACATATCTTACCCACACTGGCTTACCCAGTTGTAAGCATCCTTGAACATCCCTAGCCAATAGTAGCCGTACCTGAGAATTTTAAATGTCATGACAGTGGATGAATAATTTCCTCCACAAGCTTCATTATGAAAGGTATATAATAACCACTTTTGTTGGTCTTCATCAACACACTAGAGAAGCATTCTCTATAGTCCCTTCTTGTACAATTTATCATCCACTATTACATACTTTGCAGACTTAAGCCTCAGGTTTCTTTTCTCCTTTCCATTCAAATTCTTAGGGCACTCGTCATATGTCAGGTAATATGTGATATCTAAAAACCAGGCATCTTTCAACCCTACTAGTAGTGTTAATAGATTTTTCTCCTCTTCTAACTCGTTATTTTCAGCTATCAATCTGCACAGGCCTTGTCCCCTTACTAATTTGGTAGGTTTTATCTCTAGGTTGAACTCCTGGACTTTTGCTACCCATGTTTCCCTGTTGTTTTACAGCCACCTCTTGTTGAGTGAGGATGCTTTTGACTATAGTATTTGGTACATACACCATGGAATGAGAATGCAGAATGTAATAGCAAAACTACTTTACAACCTTTATGACTGCAAATGCGTGTTTCTTTGTAAGAGAATATTTTAACTCATGCCTCTTCAAGGGCACACTCGTGAAAGATATTGGGACTTATTCGTCATTATCATTTTTCTGAAGAAACACTCCTGACATAATGTGTTTTCTAGCATAGAAATGGATCACAAAGTCTTTTTTGAAATCAGGGTGATCTAAGATTGGTGCTTGAGCAATGGCATTCTTTACCTCAGCAAATGACTTCATAACCTCTTCATTCCATTTAAAAGTTTTTTTTTTCACTCAACAAGCTTACCATAGGTCTGGTAGTCTCTGAGAAATTAGGTACAAATATCCTCAAAAAATTAATCTTACCCAAGAAAGAACGTATACCATTTTGATTTGATGGCAAGGATAGTTGCTAAATTTCTCTAACCCTTTCTAGGTCAATCTTTATTCCTTCCTTTGACACAAGGTGACTGAGAAGTTTCCCCTATGTAATGCAAAACACAGTTTTATTTGGATTAAGAGATATGTCGCGGTCTCTGCATCTTTGGAGAACTATTCTTAAATCACACATATGCTTCTTCCTTCTTTTGGAAAATATTGTCATGTCATCTAGGTATATTAAAATAACTTTATTATCCAAATGCCAAAAGGATGATTTCATAGCACATTGAAATGCGGCACTCATGTTTATTATTCCAAAAGGCATCCTACTATAAGAAAAAGTGCCCCAGGGAGTAGTGAATTTTATTTTATGTTGGTCCTCAGGAGCCGCACTTATCTGTTTATACCCTGAAAATCCTTCCAACATGGATATCATCTTTGAACCTGCATCTGTCTGTAATATATGATCCAGGTTTGGTAGGGAAAAATTATCTTTCAGGCTTGACTAGTTCAATTTTTTGAAGTCAACACATATTCTGATCTCCCTGTTATTTCTATGAACTGGCACAATGTTTACAACCCATGTAGAATGGTGTATAGGATAAATTATTTGATCTTTCAACATCTTCTCTATCTCCCAAAAAATTGCATCTACCGCCTTTGGGTTGTAATTACGTAGTTTTTTCCTAAATGGACTTGCTCTGGATTTTAATGGAATGTAGTGTTTGAATTGGCCTTGTCTAAAATCTTTTAGGTCTTCATAAGACCATACAAACACATCTTTGAACTCTTTCAGCAGCTTAGAGAACCTAGTCATCCGCACTACAAAAGCACCCAGATTCACAAACTTCGAGACTTCTTCACTACCAATATTAATCTTCTCACATTCACTAGATAGGTTCTCATTCCCTCTTTTCACTTGACCAACAAAGCAATCCCTTCTGTAAAAGAGTGTCTCCAAGGAAATGAAACCTTTTAGGACGTGATTTCCCTTTAATTGATTAATCTTTGTTTCACCTTCATCTCCAGGATCTATACAAAATTCACGACAGTCAGCATTTGACCCTTCAAAGAATACAGAGGAGAAATTCTTGATTTCTTCTAGGAACATGACTATATGTACTTCTTCACTAAAAAATTTCCATGAATTACCATTATCTAGAAAACTCAGTCTTTGAATAAGTTCTATGGTATATCTATCCTTCCCAAAATCTGGATGGGGAATTAGTAATGTTGTTGATCTTGCTAGGACATCAGCCTTAATGTTAAATTATCTAGGCATTGCTTCAATTGAGAATTCATCAAACCATTCCAGCTCATCCCATACCCTATTTCTGTAGTATTTTAGCCTCTCATTTTTTACTGTGAAGAGGTTTCTTACTTGTTTCACAATCAGTTCAGCATCTCCTTTTTCTTTTAGAAGTTTGATCCCTTTCCTCTTTTCTTCCTCTATACCAATCAGTAAGGCCTCATACTTGGCGCTATTTTTGGTGTTCTCAAACTCAAGCTTATAAGGAGAGGGAAACATTTCTCTGGAAGGAGATATCAAAACTATTCCTGCACCTGATTCGGTTTAAGAGAAACTCTTGTCAAACTCTAAAGTCCATAATTTATCTTCATCCAACAAATATGATCTAATTTCATCATTTTCAAGCATTATCACATAATTAGCAAACTCTGTTTCCTAATATAGAATGTGTGATTGGGGATCTTTGGAGGGAAAAACTGTATATTTTTACTTTGTCTTAGTTTTTAGAATGACTTTTTTACTACCCATGGGAATTGTAGCTTGGGATCAATCTAGCTTAATTTCACCCCTAGGTCCTTACAAAAATTTCTACTCAAGGGCATTCCATATCTAGCGGGTATCTTAGTGAAAATGATTGTGAGCTTCAATATTTTGCTAGGATAGGTTGCTAATGCAACTTCTGCATCCTTAATATATCCTATTAGTGGAACCTTCTTGGATTCCATTGCATAACACTTGCCAAATTTATTAGTCAAGGGTAAATCTAAGGATTTTGCAATGGAAGAAGGCATTATGTTAACTGAAGCCCCTAAATCTATCATACAATTATTCAACCTATGCCCATGAATGAATAAAGACACATAAAAGGGATCCAACTTTTTAGGAAAATGGGGAGCTTCAAAGGTTCCTAGGTGGGTAGTAGGTATCTCTTCCACTAGTTGGTTACCTTCTTGATTGATACGGGTCTTAGGAGTTGACAAATTATTTACTTTCCAAGTTTCATTTATAGGGGTTGAGCCTTTCACATAGCTAAGTAATTTTTGCAACTCACTAGGATTTAGTTTCAAAAATTAGCAGGAGAGATTTGAATCTTAGAGGATTTGAAAAATTCAACAATATAAAAAAAAAGGTTCAGGGTCTGACCTTTTTAATATTTTTACCTCCAGCATCATAGATCCTTGAGTTCTTTGGCCACCACTGGCTTGAATAACAGGTTCCTTTTCTTTCCTGAAAGGTGTTGCAGGAGTTTTACTAGAAGCTCTACATCCACAGTGATTCCTTGTAAGTACGGAGTAGGAAGGATCCTCTAGAGTGGAAAAAATGTTACCACCTCATTCAGAATCTGATTCATATTCTAGGTAGTAACCTACGGAGTCGCCAGGTCCTCCTAAGGTTCCTTCATCAGCATGCACTTCTTTTATAGTTTCTTTTTTTTCCTCCATCTGTCTATAACGTACCATTTTAGGGAAAGATGTGCCATCATGATCATCAGTTAAGTGAAATATACACATAATCCCTCTATTCACAGTATGGGCTTCATTAAGAGTCTTCATTGGCCAGGAGGCATATTGGATTGCTTCCCAAAGGTTCCTCCTCCTTGATGGGGATATTTGTGAGGGATGTCCTGATATGGGGAAGATCATAGTAACATGTAATCTAATTCCAACTGAAATCAAATATACACATTCCACTTAACCAAAAGATCAGAGAAACACCAAAATCTATTATATAAACCAACTGATACTATCAATTAAATTTATCAAGATTTCCTTTTTAAACCAGAGAGACTACCCTAACTAAGTCATGAAATTTAACATAAATAGCCATGCATGGCATAATCAATTTTAAAAAACTAACTTTTTCAAAGTCTATCTGAAGTTTATCTTTAAAAACCACCTAAGTAAAAACATAGTAAAACTTGGAAACTATCTTTGGACACGATCCACTAAGCATCTGGGGTGGCAGAATCTTTAGAATGATCAGGTGCATGTGCAACTTTCCGCATGACACTCCATTCCTCATATGCAATTGATAAATCAGCTATAACCTGTTGGTTAGGTGGTTTGATAGCTCTAATCTGTCGTTTCCATATCTTCTGTCCATTTTGAACCTGTACCAACTTAGCCTTGCGTACCTCCAAATGATCATAGCTAATTATTAGTGTGGAGTCTACTCAAGCTATGATTGAGAAATCCTTTATTTCCAAATTCTTTGTCTCTTTCAGGGCTTTCATTTTGCCTCTGAGTGATGCAATCACTTGATCTAGCTGTATGTTTGAATTTTCTACATTTTCCATTAGCTTAACATCAAGGAACTCAGGATCATTACTGATGATTTCATTGAGGCAATTGAGTTCCTTCAGGAGTTCTGATAACTCATGTATTCCTTATTCCATAATTTCATTTGTCCACTCTATGTTTACTTTGGCTATAAAAATCAAATTTTCATCGGCACCTGGTATTGGTTTCTCTGAAAGAATCTTGGCTATACCATAGGTGTGAACTTCTTCCATCTTATTAATTTCATCATACCATTTGTTTGTTTCTTTAACCAAAGTATTAATCTTTATCTCTAGCTAACTATTTGGAGACCATAATAACCCATTGATGTGTCTTATCAAGGATAGAAACATAATTCATCGCTTCTTCAGTGACTTTATCTATCCAATCAGAGAATGTCTTTGATAATTCTCTATCCCTCTACACTTGGTCTAATAATTTCTAGCTTGAAGAAGACCTAGCATCAATTGGAGGAGATGCCTTTGACAAAGCTAAATGCTCAGGATTCTGAAGTGCATGCATTTTTTCAGCCATAATCTTTAGGGACTGCTAAATGGATTTCTTCTCTCCAATCTTTCTAGATTCTCTAACTAATCTTCTTGTTACTTGATTCAAAGACTTTCATATCAATGGACCTAGTTGCTTAGCCAAGATCCACTTTTTCAATATTGAAGTCTTTTTGGGAAACTTCGTCATTGTTCTTTTCAGTAGAGGGTTTAAAAACATCAGCAATCCAGCACCCTATATCTTCATCCACATCAATTAACACATCATTCTTAGGCTTCTTATTCTTAGGTGTCTTCCCAAGATATTTACTCACCATATCCCCAACTGGTGTAGATACTGGAACTATGTTGTGTTTCTTACTCACTTATAACTCAAGCCAATTCAGAGCATTTGTGATATCCTTACTTTGGGGTGTTTGTAAATTTTAAGGATCACCCAAAAATAGTAAATCATGTCTGGATGCTTCTATTTCTGCATTTTCACCTTTTGTCGCTGGATTTCCTTTCACCTTATCCATGATTGATTATTTTTATTTCACTTCTTCACCCTCAATTATTTCCATATCTACCACAATGTGAGGTACTTTAGTGGAATTTCTTTTCTTCTTACTCCTTGAGCGAGTAATCCTCATAGTTGGTTGTATAGGAGCAAGCTTCTCCTCTTTAGGAGATATCCTTGTTTCTAGCTCAATTTCACCCGTAGGAGACAATTGTTCAATCACATCAGTACATGGGGTGGGGTATTGTCTCTTGGGGATATTGGATCATCTTTGAGTTTGTGTTTAGCTCCTTTATATTTCTCCTTCTTCTTGTCTTTCAACCACTCTTATGTTCTTCATATAACATTATGAGTTTTGGCTCCAACATCATCATCTTACCATTTGCTCCAATCAATATCTGGGATGGGTGTGCATTCAACCATCTCTATATATTTGAGGTTCCTTTAACATAAATTGGTATCTTCATGGTAACAATTTGTTTTAGCGTAAATCTAGACCAAATTCCTTTTCTCGCCTCATACTCATTTGTGCAGTTAGCCCAATAATCTTCAAACTCAGGTTGATGGAGGAACATTGCGTCAACATGAAAATGATTTGCAACAAAGTTATTGCTATCAAAATAAATTTTAGTTTGATATGGCCTTAGATTCATTTCTTTAAGTTTAGTTTCTAGACCCTATATGCCTTGCATAAGTTTACATCGGTAATGACCAAGTTCAATTGGAAAGAGGCAGTCAATTCCCCTTTTTGGCTTGTACTTCTTTTCAAACTGAACCAATTGCCTGCAGACCTCTATCAACATGTATTTATCAAGGAAATATCTAGGAAATTTTAAAGGTTCTCCACTAAAACCCCCATTTCTTAAATAGAAAGATCTTGGAAATTGAATGTAAAAACTCCCATAGACCTTTATCAATTCATCGCCCTCTTCAGACATTCTATGATTTTCTTTGCCTCTTAATTCAAAAAAAAGTTTGGCCAATAATACATCTTGAATTCTCATCAAATTCTTAGGATTTGTTTTCTTTTGCAAAAAGGGGTAATATTCAAATATCTCACTAATAAAATTTAGTCATAGGAAAACTAACACTAAAAATGTCAAAAAAAGGGTGTTGTGTGAAGAATTATAAGCGGCTTTTCATTCCACACTTTGTCGCATTTATGATGCAGTACGACGTGATCGTTAGAAAAAATAATGACAATAATGCTATATAAACTACATCGAAGTCATCGAAACACTAAGGGGGTTCGTCAGTATAGCGATGAGGGTTCGTCGATCAATTCTTTATTCATATGTCTTTCTCGTCGATGACAAATGCGACGAATGTCACAAGTGACAACATGTTTTTTTTTTTTAAATAAATTTTTATAGATTTCCTATTCAACTAATAATATGATGGAGTAATTTTCCAATGTAGAGCAGAGTAATTCCTTATCCAATGATGCCATAGATCTCTCATCTATGCTAGTAGATCTCTATCTACTAGATAGAATCACTGATCCACAAGATATCAAGTCCATAATATCAAGAGCAATGGTCTAACGAATATCAAGTCCATGATATTCACCAAATGCTCTCAGTAATGGTCTCTAGACATCAAGTCCATGATGTCCACCAAATTCTCAATAATGGATATCCCTGATCCATAAGAGGAATATCAAGTCCATGATATTCTCCAATTCATAAGAATAACTTAGTCGTGAGCATATGTATATCCAAATGAACCTCATAAACAAAATCTTATCTTATGAATCCATATAATTATAAGAGTAAAAAATACTATCATGTCTAAAAAAAATCTTATCCACGTAAGAATAACAACTATGATCATAAGAATCATAATGTGTTCACACATAGAACCACATATAATCTCAGCCATATGAAAGAAAGTATGATCCATTCATACACAATAATCCAATAAAGTATGCTTCATCCATCCATGCTAAAGTATACAATAGGCCAATAAGGTATGCTCCATACATACATGCTAAAGTATACAATAAGCCAATAAAGTATGTTGCAATAACCAATGTATTCAAATGTAGTTCTCTCATAGAACAAGCATAAATCATCATACTAAATTAAATAATATAAAACATTACACAACCAGCTAGTATAATGTATATGTTTCCACAATTGTAACTAAGTCCAAGATAGAAATATGTCAGTGCATATAGCAGAAAAACACCCTCTCAATATGCAATAGACTCAGCTTACAAAGGAAAGTAAGTTCCCCCATACATACCAGACTATATCATTGTTCAATTCCAATGCAAAGGCCAACACAAACCAATGTTGTCAATGTACCAAAGTACTTCCTTCACATTCATAAATAGACAATGATAATTAATTGGTTATGTATGTCTCCATATATGCATAAAAAATACATGAAATATTTATCCAGCTATACTAAAAATAATATAGCCTCAACTATTTGTCACAAATATAGACTCAGTCACAAAAATGAAGAAGGGTATGCTAACATAAGCCAAGTGTTATGTAAAAGAGATGTGCTCACACATAAATGACATATAGAAATATGACAAATGCCAATACTCATGAATAAGCCAATATGTCAATGTACCATATGTCAATGCCAATACCAATGAAACAGCCAAGTGCATGAACCATATCATGAGCTAGTCAATCAATGTAAATGATAATGACCCATCCGATAATAATATGCCAATGTAGCATATGTTAATGAATCAGTCAATCATTGTAACATATGTCAATGCTAATGAGTCAATGAACCAACCAATGATCCAATAATATGCCATATGCTATTAAGCTAAGCCATGCCAATAAGGGATGATCTTACACATGTAAGAGGGAGAGGTAAGTGATCCTGAGAAGCATACATACAATTGAAAATCCCAGTGAAATTGTGCCATTGAACTTGATCATTTTCCCATGAACTTGAAGATATTCTTCATATGTATGAACGAGAAAAGGAAGTGTGAATAAATGATAATCCAAATGAAAAGTAGAATTATTAGTTTTCTAATCTTTAAAACCCCTATTAATAACCCAGAAATCTTTGAGAGAACAAATTAAATACAAGAATTTTGGCCAAAAAAATATATAGCTTTGTAGAATTCATAATAGATATATTGCATTATATTAAATAATAAATACAGAGGACATACCATAGGTGGCTGCACATCTTCAAAAACTTTTAATGAAATGACTTTCCCTCTATGGTGACCACCACATGTTGTTGCATGAACCTCGGATAATTCAACAACCCAAACGCTGGTCTAATTTGAACACATATTATAAACAACAATCCTAGCTTTCCTAGGAGGCATTTGACGATGAATCACTTGACCAACTTTGGTTTTTGGAAGAAGTGAAGGTTGAAAAGGTGGCAAAAAGTAGGCATCTGCTAATGCAACAATGTGCTTGTCTGGATCTTTGAGAACCACTTCAATAAATTGCATATCATCCTGCACCTGGAAATTATATAAACACTAAATTTACCATCTAAAACCAGAACACAATTTCTGCATTTAAAGCATCTAACATAGTATTTTAGTATTTTACCAATGTAAATACATAGAGTTACAATTTAAAATTTTAATCATCAATATTCTCATAAATTTACATAAAGTTACAAGTTATTATGAATTATCTACATTGTAAAATATGGTTAAGATGAACATTTTTTGAATAAAAATTACAAGTCCCATAAGCTCTGCATAATCTTCTTTGTAAGTCAATAAGAATTTCAATTCATTATATATTAGCCTATTCTCCTTGAAAGAAGTAGTACTCACCAAAATTTCTTGTTTGAACACCCAACATGGAATCACTCCAAAATGGATACCAATCACATAGTAACACCCATTATGAAAGAAACATGATATTGCAACCCTGATCCCATTGCTACCCCTAAAGAAAAATAAGGAAGAATGCATATTTAGTGCCATACATATAAAAGTTTAAAATATATTTCATCTAGCAGTATTCATAACTCTTATGCAATTGAAATCATTAGATTCATCTTGAAATACAATGTATCCACCATTGTTAATTTCTCAAAGACATGTTTCATTCAAATATGTTGGAGGTAGAAAGGTATAACTTTGAAGATAAAATTCATCTAGACTAGGAAGAGCAAAAGTGAGTAGTGACAGCAGTTTACAAGCTAGAGAAATCAAAATGATCATGGAAAAGAACAACAATACCAAAGGATCTTAGTCATGATGAAGTGATATAGGGAAGGTTGACAATTAACAGACATGAAAAATGGCCAAGCGTAGTGGACATGCAAAATACCAAGACAATCCACTATATACTCACCAAAGGGGGTTCGGGTTCCTACATACGAACCAGAACCATTCAATGACAAACATACAAACAATTCAATGTAAACCCTCAAGTTCAAATTAATGTTTTTTTTATAACAACCTCATGTAAGTCCCGAAAAACTTATACATGTCGATCCCTTAGAAGAATCATCGCCTTGCCTTTATGTACACTGCGTAGGATACTCACCAAAGGGGGTTCTGGTTCCTGCATACAAAATCCATTTATCCAGTGTTAGCTTGAATCTTATATGAAGATCAATCATAATCAAATTCATACATTAGGCCTACTTCCTACAACGCATTCTCAATAATTTTATACCCTTAAAAACATACATCTATCCACTCCACCAATGTTTGTATATGTTTCCTGCTCATACACATTAATTAGTCATGTCCATACTCATGGTTACAACCCAATATCAACAAACATATTACAAGAATATAAAATTAATTTAGTCAAATTACCTGACTTCAAATATAACTAAACCACTCACAGATGCCTTCTTCTGACAATGTTGTTGAAGATAAAATAGTGAAGTTGTCAACCGATATGATGATGTCAATTATGACTTGAAGCTTTGGATGCCCAAAAGACAGGAAGAGAGAGACAATGTTCATTTCTATTTCACTCTTCCTATCTTTGGTCATCCAATGCTCGAAGAAATACTTGAAGTATTTTCTTTTGTATATCTCTATGTCTTCCTTTCATTGGGGCATCTGATGCTTCAAGTGATTTTAGGGTGCAATTTTTAGTCTTTTGATGGTCCACATTTCTTATCTCTTATATTCAAATGAGGTTAGTGTCTCACATGTTGAGTTGGTACTTTTACCTTGGACTATGGGATTAGTGTCTCCTATATGTTGTTTCCTGCAAATAGGAACAATGTTGCAATAAGATTTTAAATACACAAACAACTTTGAATTTGTTGTTGTTGCATCCCATACCTACAAGTTTGAATGCAAGAATCAATAGTGGGTTCCATTATAAGGTGCAAGGGATCGTTATGCAGTAGAACACCCTACAAAAAGCAACCACTACTGATTAATCTAGAAATATGCCATGAAAAGGGAAAGCAATGACCAATTGGAGAATTACCCAGTGATCTCCCAAGGCCAACCAAAATTAGTTTATAAAGAAATCATATCTTATTTGATATTGAAAACACCGTACAATAAAACCATACAGGTTTCCTATTATTTAAAAAGATAATATCCAGTTACAGCATTATGGATCCCTAAAGGCCAACCAAACTTAGTTTATAAAGAAACCATATCTTATTTTCTATTAAAATCATGGCACTAAAACACACAATTTTCCTACTATATGAAAAGATGATAGACATGACAAGTAACTAGAATACAATTCTCTTTATCTTTGATATTTAAACTAAGATAACATGTCATAATCTAACAATATATAAGATGCAAATTAAAATTACATAAAATAATTTCCCAAATTCCATAAAAAGAGAAACAACCACCATATACCTCAACAACATCTGGCCTAGAGCACAATTGCTTAAGTTCAACAATTTTCAATCTTTGTTGAAGTCGTGTCGAGATAAACAAGAAATTGGTCTTTACTATAAAAATAAATATAAATATAAAAAATATAATATTTAATGAGACCTATAAGAACTTTTTTTCTTATTTGAGACCCCTCTTTCTTTTGTTTGTATTTCTTGTTCATCCTCCTCATCTGAATTAGAGTCTAACTTTATTTTTGATGTTTGATTTGAAGCTACATCCTCCTTTACATTATCATCCTCAAAACAAATAAATTCTAATTTAATTATGAAGAAAAATCTAAAAACAAAGAAGAATAATGACATAAACTAGTTGGAGATCCACATATAAAGTTATGTAAGAAAAGACCCACCTTTTTTCCACTAGCTATGGAATCTCCCAATGAAAAAAAAATGGAACATGCATTTGAAGTCCTTAAGAAGCTCATCTTCAAAATTAGCTTTTTCTGCTACATATTCTATTTAAAGCTTGAATTTATGGTTTTGATTATGTACGTTTTTTAGCATCAATATTTCGGATCACACTCTGTGATCCATCATTAGGATGTAAGAGCAAAGAGCATGAAGGACCACGGAGTGTGATCCAAAATGTTGATGCTAAAAAACATACACAATCAAAACCAGAAAGTCAAGCTTTAAATTCAAACGAATTCAAATTATATCTCATCTTTTCCCAGGAACTACAACATAATCAATTCTATATAATTAATAAATTATAAATTAGCAAAATGGGTATCAATAAATGTAGTGTCTTACAAATTCAGGTTAGTGCTAATATAAACTTTACAAAATAACAATACGTAGTCTGCAATTTGTTCAAAGCATACATATTTATAATTACTATTCAAAAATGGTGAATAACATCATGGCATTTCCACAATAATCTATAACTTAAACAAGTGGCTGCTTACCCAAACAAGAGTTGTAGGCATCTCGACTCCTTGCCTTCCGCAAAAACAAAAAAATGGCTAGGCTCAATAAATAGTAGTGTTGTGCACTTGGTGGTTTTCTCATCTGGTAGACCCCCCATTGGGAAAATTGTAAGATCCATCTAAACCAATTTTAAATAACAAAATAGGAATTTGGATCATGACGGTTATGAAAAATTGGTGTTGGCCAAACATCTGTATGAAAGTAAACATTAAATAATGCATGGAAGAAGCTGAAGTCCAAGCCAGAGAAGACCTCTACATGGAGTGTATTTTGTTGTAGAGCTATTGAACAGACTTGGAGGACTAGTGGAACATGGTGTATTGACCGTGTTAAAGTATTATGAGGCATTGGAACAAGATGAGAAGGATTGTTGAAAGATTTGAAGTATTGGAGGCCCTATGTGCAATGGGGAAAGCCTAGATTGGGATCATTGAGTGGATGTTTGATGTCAAGAGAAGTTGGAATAAGTGATCAGAGGAATTGAGTTTGTTCAAAATGTCTGAGGTGTTGGTTTTCTAAAGTCAAAGCACTCTATTTGACCCTTGAGTTGAGACTAACTCCTTGAGTGAGTTCCAAGACACTTGTAGAATCCTTGAGTTGAGTTGGGTTCCTTAAGGGGATAGTAGACTAGGCATCAGTTTAGCTCGAGCTTCACTTGGTTTTGAGTATAGTTTAATATTCTCTACTTAACAAGGCCAAACACGTGAAGGTGGAATCTTATTTAGCCCCCCCCCTAACATCACTCTAAATTCCCCATTAACATCTAACATTCATTTATTAATTCATCAATTTGTGAAATATAACATTCAATCATTATAATCACATAACATTCAATAACACCTAAAATTAATTAACAATTGGAAATTCATCGATAATTCATCAACACATCATTCATCAATATTTAGTAGCACAAAATTACATTCATTAAGACAACGTAAATATATTATCAAAAAAGGTTTATTGCAATCATTTCTTTTTTGGTTTTTTCTTTGGATTTTGCATGTAACGGCTAAGAAGAGCATCAAGTTCTTTGTCATTAACAACTAAATGGGTTAGATTCACAACATTTTATATTAGTGGAACTACTAAAAAAGGCCCTTGTTCTGGCACCTGGGGTAGCCTTAAAAAGTATGCTGAGCAGCCTAAAAATGACTTTCATGACATTAAAAATGTGTATCAAAACTTGAATCGATTGGAGGATGAGGTTTCAAGGGTCCTCAAACACCTCTAGTAGTTTTTTTTGGCTTGCTTGTGTTGGTGTCTTAGTTTCTACTTGGTTTTTGTGTGTTTGTTGGGTGTTGTCTGTTGGTTGGTTGAGAGTATCCTTACGGCCACATTTTGTATATAAGGTTTACCGAATAAAAATACTCATTAGTAAATGCCAAGAAAAAATGTATCCAAGTTGGAACCTCAAAAAATATTTGAACAAAGTTTGAAGATGTCATTAAAAAACCAACATTGGTGAACAATGAGTGAGCTAGCAAGAGAAATGAAGAGGTAAAAACATCTTCCATTTGTTTTATTTTTTTCAAAGTTCAAAGAAAGAAATGTGTATTTTTAATTTTTATTTACATATTATTTCACAAAACTAAACAACAGAAATATTATCATAATGTATATGTCATCATTAATGTTTACCTTATTTTTATATAATTGTCCTTGTCATCCCATGATCTTCATTCCAATTTTTTGGTGAGTTTCACCTTGGTGTTTATAGTATAATTCAATACAACAATATCATACGGATTACTTTTGGATTTCTTTACTGCACTTGCGGTGAAAAATCACAAGGTGGACTCAAGATTCAAAAAATTTGTGGTATTTGATTTGTCTCATTATCACTGGTTAATAAGAACTTGGGGCATTAAAATTAAATCGTTATCATTTGGAGCATTGAAAGTGAACCCACAATTTGTAGCTGGTTTTTTCTCCACATTCACTATCTAACAAGAAGCGTGTATCTTCATGATATTTCAACTAAAAATCATTCCATTAGATGACTTGATAAGGCTTATGTATTTTTTTTCTTCTCAGAAGCGTGCCACAACTTAGACAATGTAAGGTGCCATTTTTCGATCATTTTGAATCAATTTTCCAATATGCAAATAAATTCATCTAGGGCTCAACAAACCAATCCAATTGTGTGCTTTATAATCCATAGATGAAGATTTATGTTGCGTTAAAACTGCCTATTTTCTACCTCTAAGCATTTCTCAACCATCATTGATAGCATCTCCTAGAATTGGACCCATGGCTTGAGGCTTGAAGCTTGAGCAAGTAACATCCAAGAGTGTGATTGCAGATGACCATTTACAAAACAAGTTTTTAACTAAATTCATGAGATCAATGCAACCATTGAAGCAGATAAACAAATATTATTTCACTAAGGATAACTGTGACTATTTAAAAAATACAACAGTAAGATACCATTGACTGTAGATATCCCACAGAAAAGGGAGATTCATTTTGTGTAGGAAAGAACCTATAGAGTAAAATTGATATTAATAAGTGGTCAGAACCAAGGTACCAGAAATGGGTTAGAAGTTGGAGAACATGAGAAGCAGTTGATATTTTAAAATGAAAAATCAAGTTTCATGAAAAAATCCCATCTTAATCAGATGTGGGTGGTGTACATGCTATCTAAATTCTTGATTAGATTTACCTCCTTATAGAAACAAAGTACCAAATACAAAAAGTGATTGGATTCAAGCAGTGCAATAACTCAACAGTTGTGTTAGTCATTTACTGGATGAGAAATCAAGACAAATCACTCCACTCATAGCTTCCTTCACGTGTTTCATAAATCCATGTTTGGCATCAGCTGTCTGCTACAAATCCTATTAATTATTGGAACCTCTGGCAATACTATCAAGGAACAGAGGTTATGAAAAACATTCTAGTTTTTCATAAGGAACTGCACCGACACAATAATATTAAATAGTCTTGTCTTAGACACAGTAGTTATTAGGACTTGATAAAAATTTACTTTAGCAACACCAATGGTTCCCGAACATAAATACACTCGTGATTGATACATAACTATACTAAAACAAGGATTACAAATAAATCAATGGAAAAAATTTAGGTCATTCATTTATTTTGTGTAATCTTGAAGCAATATTTGGCATTCTTGAATGATCTTTTATTGGGTGACGCAACTATCTACATGACGCCGATGGCAATCATCAAGAGAGTTTCAGAACCCTGGAGTTATATAATCTAAAATTTGGCCTATATGATGAATAAGTACATTAACCTCGCTGACCTTATTTAGCAAGGGGAAGGTGAAGATCCCTTGTTGATCACTAGTGGTTGTGGGTATCAAACCAATACCAATAAAATACCAATGAAGTGACTCTAGGAAGGACTCTATTCGTTGAACATGAAGAGCTCAAGATGAAGAAGAAATGTCAAGAGTTTTTCAAGGAGCATCCACCCAAGTTTGAGCCATGGAATAAATTGAACCATGTGCTAATGATATTCAAGAAATTAATAATGTTATTGTGAATAATGATTCAACTAAGATTAAATCCCATGTGGAGGAATTACAAGTATATCACGAAACTCTTGATGCTATAGGAGAGATGAAGGCTATACGCCATAGACTACGACACAAGGATTGCTTCCTTCAAGACCAAGGACATACATATGTAATGGTGTGGGATCCAGGCTATATCTTGAGAGGTGTAATGGGTATGTGTCTTTGGGATTACCCACTCATTAATGTTAAAGTCTTGGCATCATAGATAAAAAATGGTGTACTATCAACTTATCAAGATTGCTTTAACAAATTTCTCCCATATCTGCAATATCTGGTTGAAACATCTACTTGGAGGGGGATTTCAAAGGAATCCATTTTGGAAATACCTTATTTCCCTACAAATTGTAAGATCATCTTACTAGTTTCCTATTGTTTACTTTAGTGGAAGTATTGAATTGTCCAGTGGAAGTGATCTCTTTGCATCTGTAGTGCAAGGTTCATGCTTACAAAGCCAAAATGTTGGATTGTTGCAACCAATTAGAGCGACTGCTAATTAGCTTATGTTGAAGAAATCTCTTTACATATGCAGTGCAAGGTTCACACTTGCAATGGCAGAATGTTGGATCATTGCAACCAATTAGAGCCACTACCAATTAAATTATGGTGCCTTTGGGCAATTGTGTGAAGACAATATATCGAGCATTGATAAGCACTGATAAATTTTCTCTTATCTTAGTATAGGAATTGTTTAAGGGGAAAATGCCCTTGGTTGTTTAGATGACTAAAGTTATGAAGAGTTTCACATACACATACTCCATCTGAACAAGTCTCTTTGTATGTGGATCTCCAACGTATGCATGTGCACTGCTTGAAAAAACTTAAGGAAGAATTAGTGTATAGATAGTGGTAGAGGAACATGGATGAGTTAGTCTTGCTAGTCTTCCCTAGCCAACCTCATTGTAGTTGCTAAATTTTATATCATTTTATTTACGCCATTTATCTTTTTATAGGCTTTGGACTAAAAAATGTCGATAGTGTATACAACATGTTAGAAGATAATATACTTATGAGGTTTGGGATTATCTTGTTTTCATCGATACCAGTTGCAACAATTGGAAAAAAAAACTGTGAAGGTCCTAAATATTTTGAAAAATAGCTAAATATTAAACAAGTACAATTGGAGAAGGAGAAGGCTAATATTTATATCAATCCGAATTGATTGAAGTGCTCAAAAAATCTCTCACAAAAGGTCCTAGACTTGATGTGGATTGGTGGGTAATATTTTAACTCTTTAACATATGCAATTATGCTATTGAAGGCAAACTCAAAGTAAAGATGAGCAATCTTAGAGCTAAAGTAAACCTTGAAAGAGAAATACACAGTGCTACTGCTAAATATGAGTAGATGCATGTAGACATAAATATTGCTTGCAAAGTCACAAATGGACATTGCAAGAAGCAAAAAAGAAAACTCTTTGATGATCAAAATAACTTGGAAACACTTTTTTTTGTCTTCAATATTGTTGATTTGTTACATCCTTAGACACTTTTTTCAAAGTGGATGTCCATGCCAATAAGATAGATAACAAAGGGGATACAAATAAAATAGATTTGAAGAAGTCTCAAAATCAAGTCTTCTTAATAATACAAGTGTGACCTGGAAGCAGAGGTCCACAGTCAAAGATGCTCTATCAATTGCCCCAACAATTGCTTCGTCACCTATTTGTTGACCTCAATGTCAATGGTTAGGATCCCAAACTTGAATTCGAAGACAAAACCTTTCATCATAGAAAATTCACTACAAAATCTTGGGAGTTCAATTCATTTCCTTGATATTCAAGTCAAAAATATGTTGCAAAATCTTTTATGTAACTACCTCATTTCATGCCCGAACATGGACTATATCCTAGCATGTCAGCATCCTAACTTCTTGGCTTGTCAAATTATGGAAAACCATTATCAGGAAGAATGGGCTCTGGTTTTTTTTAAATCAATAGTTATTAGGGAATGGAGTGAGAGGTGATGATCCTTTTCCATCAGCTTTGGGGTTTCGTTTCGTATCATTCAATAAAAATGATTCATTGACCTTCAAACGGAGAATAACATCAGTAATATTTAGTTAAACACTGAATCATTTACATTTCACTATTGATATGCATATGCAAAGAACACAGTATTCATCACAATGCAAATAATTAACATCATTGCATATAAATCAAAGAGGCTTCAATTAAAGCTGCATGCATGTGTTGATTGAAGAAGCTTTAAAAGTTGCAAAGCTGAGAACAAACTGGTGCTGTATGGAATAAAAGTCGTCTGGAGCTAGCAAATTGCATGTTGAGAGATGTCCTAGTCCTTCAGGCCTCCTTCAACTCTACGCAGTAACAAAATGAAACATAATGAAAATGCCCTTTTTTTAAAGTTATATGCCCGAGTTTGTCGTAATTCCGACAAACATGGGCATGGATTAAAAAAAAATCAAATTTTTCCTTCAATAAACCAACCAAGCAAAACCATTTTAATGCTTTGTGGGAAATTTTGGTCAATTTTTTGGGTCAAATGTACAAGTGTCTTCATGTCTTTTATCCATGGTTCATGAGGTAGAGCCTCCCAGTCTTTGCAAAAAGCCAATATATAGAAAATGTACGAAGACATGTAAAAATTGGTTGCTTCTACCGCCTAAGATAACTCTTCATGTAGCTTGTCTGCTATGATTTTGGCCCAATCAACATACCCTCCTTCGCCAAGAATAGTCTGGATAAAACTGTACATCCAATCCTCCCAAAAGACATCATGTTGGTTTCCCTTTACTTTATTCAGTAGACTGACCATGTCTCACACTTTCTCAATCAGATGATCTTTCTTCATCTACCTAGGTAGGCGAGATCCTCATTTCTCTAGTTTCAATAACTAGTATCCGGCTATAGTATTGTTAAAATATTTTTTGTTGTCTTCAAAATCCACCTATGCTTTGGAAATAGTCTAATCCCCATAGGTCTCAGCTGGATGAATCCTCAAAGCCGCCAAAACTACTTGTTTTTTAATATGCACCAACATATCACTTAGGAAGGTGCGAATGCACCTATCAAATTTGTCATATCTGTTATGGTACTCCATCACCAGCCCTAGGAAAGGCATTACTTCAGGAAACCCTACGGCTTCTAACGGTCCACTCTCTACAATCTTAGTTGTGATTGATCCGACCTTAACTTTTATGAACCTGCCCATTAACTCCCCTAAATTGATGTCTACTAAGAGCATGTCTCCCATTTCAGGAAGACAGGTAGTGGTTATGGGATTGGAATTATTTTCTCTCAAGGATTTTTAATTTAGAAGAAGACATTACTGAACCAGAGGAGATCTCTAAGTGGATAGCAAAGAAAATAGAAATACTTGGGAAACTTAATTTTTAGAGTAGGTAAGCTTCAAATTAAGAAAGAGCTAGAGGGTTTTTTTTCTGAAACTCACTATTATTCCTACATAGCTTCTGAGAAGAGAAATTTCCTCGCATCCACTTCATCTTTTTTTGCGGAAACCAAGAACTCGTGTACAAAATGAGAAAAAATGGTATAGAAGTTGTTTAATACAAAATATATCTTGATTATTGTACCTTTATTTATGGAAACTTTCTGCATCACCCAAGTCCTCCAAATCCTATAAATAGGAGCCTTGCCAAGAGTAAATCATCCTCATTTTGCATACTAGAGTTATTACTATATTTTTTGTAGGTTCTTATCATCGTCACTCTTCATTAGCTACAACTCTTCCTGATGGATGCAGGATATTTGCATGGTTTTTTCATCTCTATTCCAGATGCACTGATCCTATCTTTTATATAATTGTGTGTACATGAATGCATTGCTCTTTGTAAAATGCATCATTGGTGGGCATTGTTTTTATATCCAATTTATTATAATCATGAATGCATTGTTTTATAAAACGCATCATGCATGGGTTCTTGAACAAAAATGTAAAATGCGCAAATGTATTCACGCAATTGGGGGGGATTTGTAGTTAGGATTATATTTTATATTTATCTGCACAAGCTATGACCAAATTTTTTCTTGCTGTTTATTTTCTTCGGGAGCCTTTTTTGAACCAGTTGTAAAATTATATTATATTAATAAAATATATAAAGTGGCATAGCCACCTTTTGAAAAAAAAAAAAACATTTATAGCTATTTTGCATTCATTAGAGATTTATGACTAACATGTTTAGTATTTGTTTGCATTCAATATGGTAGTTGCATTTCATTTTCAGTTCTTAGTTTTCATTCACTACTCATTAGGATCTTGCATTAGATTTATATAGATACTCCTTGCATTTGCATTGAATGCTTGAGGCTAGTTCTACATAACTAGTCCTTGAGTTCACTCAATACCATTTCATTTAGTTTTACATTTAAGATCATTGATCATCATCAACCAAGTGGGATTTGAATTTTGTGTTGGGAGAGCACACCCACAAATCTCTAAGAGAAAATCAAACAAGTCTTGGGTGCACATGTTTCATCTCATCTAAGGTTGTGGAAGAAGATTTGTATAGTAACTAAATTTTTGATATGTTAATGTAACTTGTATGCTTTTTATCTCTAACATTTTCATGTCTAAGCTTGTTCCACATAGGTAGGTTTCAACTGCATAGATTTTTGGCATGCCCAACGGGACCCACATCCCTAAAGATTTTTAAACTTTTGAAATTTTCCGTTATTTTCCAAACCTAGTCATGTATTGTCATCTCTATTTTACGTAGAGGTGTCTGTGACCTAGAATTTTCATCTGTACAGATAGGCGTCTGCGTAGATTGGCATCTGCGTAGATTGGTGTATGCACCCTAAAATTGTCGCCTAGACTTTGGGCCCCATTTATCATTTTATCATTTTATCAATTTATCAAATTTCTGAATCAATGCTTTGGAACATTTTCAATTCAAATCAATTTCCTTGATCAAATTGTAATTAATTCAATTATTCAAATATTTCAATATTTCCTAAGGTTTGATCATTTTTATCTAATTAAAAGATTTAATCTCTCTTTTAATTAAATAAAATTCATCTTATTTAATTAAAAGATTTAATCTCCCTTTTAATTAAATTCCTCTTATTTAATTAAATTCAATTCCTCCCATTTAATTAAATAAAATTCTTCTAATTTATTTAATTGAAAGAAAACCTCTTTTTTAATTAAATAAATAAAAATCCCCGCTTAAAGCACTTTATTTGTTGAAAAAGGAAATGAATTAAATTAAATAAAAATCCCTTTTTCTTCATATCTTTCTAAGTGGTGGGTTTTTGCCTCTTAATCATAGCCTTTGATTTTTGCCTCTTAATCTCAATCGTTCACTTTCCTTTAAAAGGAGACCTCTCC
>MU224699.1:173401-187419 GCA_018584345.1 Thuja plicata
AAACAAGAAGAGAGCTTGAGTGCTCAAATTCTCCTCCAAAATTGCTCTCCAAACCTGCAGCATAACAATATTATGAAAACCTAATATGAAAATGAGAAGGAAAGGTCTCCTTTTAAAGGAAAGTGAACGATTGAGATTAAGAGGCAAAAAATCAAAGGTTACGATTAAGAGGCAAAAACCCACCACTTAGAAAGATGTGAAGAAAAATGGATTTTTATTTAATTTTTAATTTAATTCATTTCCTTTTTCAACAAATAAAGTGCTTTAAGTGGGGATTTTTAATTATTTAATTAAAAGAGGGGTTTTTCTTTCAACTAAATAAGTTAGAAGAATTTTATTTAATTAAATGGGGGAAATTGAATTTAATTAAATAAGAGGAATTTTATTTAATTAAAAGGGAGGTTAAATATTTTAATTAAATAAGATAAATTTTATTTAATTAAAAGGGAGATTAAATCTTTTAATTAAATAAAAATGATCAAACCTTAGGAAATATTGAAATAATTGAATTAATTACAATTTGATCAAGGAAATTGATTTGAACTGAAAATGTTGCAAAGCATTGATTCAGGAATTTGATAAATGATAAATGGGGCCCAAAGTCTAGGCGACCATTTTAGGGTGCATACAATTGGTATCTACAATAGTAGACTATTGTCTGCGCTCTGACAAAAAAGGACATGTATTTTTAATACTTTAAAAAATGTCTTTCAGTGATATTTAACATTTTTAGCTCTTAGTTTTCTGTTAGATAGCTACTTTTCTGGGGTTAGATGTTGTCAAAATTTTAATATATTTTTTATTAATCACAATTAACTAACTCTACTTTTTATAAATTATCGTCTATGCAACTTGACTGGCATCTATGTGGATTAACATCTACGGCCTAGCTCTATCTTCTATGTTTATCAAAATCCATGGAAGTACAAACTGACACATGTCAGATATATCTTTATTATCTTTTGTGATATTTTTGGTTGACTGTTGTCTGCGTAGATTGGCGTCCATGACTTGGAATTTTTGTCTGTACCCTATCATTGAAATTTTTTAGTTTCCTACAAGATTTCGTGTTACTAATTTATCTAGTTTCTGCAACACCCCAAATTTGAAGATTGACTTTAAAAACTACTAACACTTTGAATTACAGGATGTTTGATGAAGGTAAAAAGATTAAACTACTAATAGTTGATCTTCCAGGACATTAGTAGAAGACTTTGAAATCATTAGACTACTCACATTATGCTTTGCAGGTTGCCTAGGAGATACGAATAAAAATTATGTCCTCATTAAGTGATTTCTTATGCATCTTAATAAGGTTCACTTGTAGTGATTTGTTAAGTGGTAGGGGGGTATGCTCTTGTCTTTACAAGGCAATCAGAAACCTAGACTCATTTGATATCTTTCTTAGAAAGGAACCTCAGGAATGAACAAATTGCTTGATGTTCTTGGGACAAAACAACATGGATAGGAGATTATGCTCTTTTCCCTAGTAAAAAATTAGAAATCTAGATTCCTAAGTTACCAATCCATTTCATTTATTGCACAACTTTTAGCGAGCCTGTCACTTGAGGAAAAATATACTGGTAATGACTCAAGTGGGAACAAGGAAAAGCCAACCTCTTCCAACCCACTATAATCAAATACTTCTTTGAGATTAAAGTCTTGGAAGAAGGGTGCGTTTCTTCATAGGGCTATAGGCCTCAATCATGCATGTGTGACTATAAAGGGTGTATTTGAATGAATGCACTAACCAGAAACCTTAGTGTAGAAGCTACCTAGTTCACCCCTGAAAGTGTGATAATCTAAGTGCAAGGAGGATAGTAACCTCCCCAAGACACTTTCCATATTGTTCCTTCTTCAGAATTTGGAGTCAGCTAATACGACATTGTTAATCCATTATGTGGTTAGTAGTTACTGTATTCTGATTATCTCTTGAAGTCTGCCTAATTTTGAGAGCAAAGGTTTTCATGCTATGCCAATTATTTAGGGTATGAACTACTTGATTGTCTTTGTTGTGTTAGGCCATGTGAAAACTCAAGTGATTTGATTAGAAAATGCATACCTTGGAGATACATTATTTGATATCAGTTTTACTGTCACTGCTATTTGGATCCCGCAAGGTCTCTTTGTCCCTTGCAAGACTGTTTTAAGATATATATGGTTGTTTTTCCTTGTGTTTTGAATGCTTTAAAATCTATTCTTTACATTGAAAATATTGACCTAGAATCAGATCAGGCCAATCTAATTGATCAAATTAGTCAAAATAATCAAAATGTTCTTTAAATTCAAACTATCATCTCCGACCTGGGACTGTCATCTCCGCAGATTGTCGTTCACGTCTGATAATTGTCATCTTTGCTTAAAAATAGAGAACAATCAGACCTTGTCAAAACATAATATCTTTGGTTTTATAGAGGACCTCAAAATCATTTCTCACAAAACATACATTTACCCAGTTAAAAGCAACATTCTCTCTATGGGACATGACCAATTCAAGAAATCATAACAAAGTAAAACTCCCGGTTCCCCGTGTTTATAAAGAGAAGAAAGCAACTGATAGGAAATCCAAAGAGAACCAACATATAATCAAATCGATTCAACAATAAATCAATGACATTAAGAAATTCAATGCCATCATCTTCAACAACAAAGTTTCCTGTATCATGGCCAAAAAATATGTGAGTCATGCCTTTATTCATTTTGAGAAATATGACTAAATGAGCCTCGTTGTTGACCTTTTAACCTCTAATTAAATAAAAATCAATCCTTCACCTCCTCATTTTCCCACCAAGATCATCATTTCCTCCGATTTGATCCTTGGAGAAAAATCAATCATCTTTGGACTACAATCAAAACTATCAAGTCTAATCCAATCTTTCATTCCTTCATCTTTCCTAGGTTGAAATATTTTAATCAAAAGTTTCACATAGACCTTCACTTCTAGAAAACACACTTAATTCAATTATTTCTTGCAAAACATTAGTCTGTCTCAGGTAATTAATTCCCTTATTATTATCCTATTTTGCTTAGGATCATAAGTCTATCTCCAAGTAGAAATAGATATTATCCAAATTAATACTCCGTATTTGCATCATCATAAGGTCCTTTCTCACGTAGGTTTTATCTAAAACCCCTTTAAATCCAATAAATCACATAAAATCAAATTCAATCAACTCAATCCAATCTAATCAAACCAAATTCAATCAAATTAGATAAATTCCAAGTCTTCACTCCTAAGTTCATCTTTCATCACCATCAAATCTTTTGAACACCTCATTTCTAAGACTTCACCTTTCATCTTTCATCTTTCATCTTTCATCTTTTGGAGGTCACCATTGTATGGTTGTTACTCAATCCCAAGATAAAAACATGAGGCACAAACACACACAAACACCAACCATGATGATGAGAATCCTTTCACTCATCCATTCTTTTAGGGTCATGTAGCACATGTTGAAGACATCACCAATGCCCTTGAAGAAAATGAATTCATGGATCAAGATGAAAAACCTACTTAGGTGAATGATTTCCTTAGTGATCCACACAATCTAGAGATGGGTGAGAACACCATTACCCAAAATAGTGGGGAAGTTTTCCTAAATCTTATAAAAAATGGTATCACAACACCCGCCAATTTTGATGAATCCCTCCTTGTTAGTAATATCATTAAGGCTACAACCGCTGCAAAAATGGCCATAACCTCAGCCTCGAATGAAACATCATCACAAGACTGAGGCAAGGACACTTCTATTGGGCCTTCTACATCAATACCCACATCAAATTCATAGCCACTATTTCAATTAACAAATGAACAACTTCAATAAGTCCTTAGTATTTTGCCCAACATGACTTCACATAAAAACACTCATACTATGAAAAACATATCCAATCACGCAGGTGCTAGTGTCTTTAATATAGGGAAAACATCTATTTTTTTGGTTTCATCATCACAATTCACATTTCCTTCATCCACCATGAATACATCCACTCAAAAAACATCTCAAGATTATCATTATATACCTCTTCCTACAATTGGCATAACAACGATAGGATTTTTGACCTCACAATTAGGAGGTGGACAATATTTTGGACCACAAATCACTCATAATAATGCTCCTAATTTATCTATACAAGTCAATGAGATTAATAACCTTGTACACATCATGAAAAATGAAGGGAATAAAGAATTCTCCTTTGATGAGATATGCCCTTACCCGTTCGACAAGTCAATAACCATGCAACCATTTCCTCCAAAGTTTGAGATCCCTAAATTTGAGAAATACAAGGGGGAGACATGTCCGAACCAAAAACTCCAAGAATTTTATATTGCATACCAAGAGGTCACCTACAACGATAATTACCTAAAGAGACTCTTCACTAGGAGTCTTGGCAGTCATGCTCTAGAATAGTTCATTGTCCTCCCTCATGGATCCATATCTACCTTCTCTAACCTTGTAGAGAATTTTGTTGCACAATATTCCTATAAAATTGAACATCAAGCATCATTGAGTGATTTGTGCAACATTAGGATAAAGAATGGAGAAATTTTTCCAAATTTCTACAAAGATGGAGACACATTGAAAATTGGATGCCTTGGAAAATACCCGATCATCACCTGATTGATATCTTTACTAGAAACTTGGTATCTGAAATGTCATTCCAAGTGAAAATGGCTTTGCCTGATACTTTTGAGTCTCTTGTTAAGAAAGGGAAGAACATTGAGGATGGAATTTTGATAAAAGGTGTCATTAACATTATACCCCTTCTTCTAACAATGACAAACCCAAATTCTGGAGCAAAAACAAAGGGTTCGTCAATGATGGAGTGATAGATGCCAAGCATGTCCAAAACATCCAAGAATCTAATCAGGGAAATCAAAATAATCATAACAACAACAACAACAACACCGATTCAAGAAAACACCAACAATTCACTTCTCTTGTAGAGTCACTTGATGTGTTTTTTCGACGATTAGTGGAGCAAGGGATGAAGGTATATCTTAATAATCGACAATTTTATGAAAACCAACCCAATCCCACTTGGTATAAAGATAATTAATATTGTGAATAACATTGCATCAAAGGGAATGATACCAAGAAATGCATGAAATTGAGACATTGTGTCCAGGACCTCATAGATTATGGAAAAATATAGGTTGAAGGACAAACCCTCTCATCATCAAATGTGAAACTAAAAGTCTATCATGAGCCCTTTCCAAAGAAAAATTAGAACAACACATCCAATGCCATTCCATATGACTATTCCACAAACACTATCACAGGAAAAGATCGTACATGTAGAAGTCTAGAAGAGAATGATATCTTTGGCTTTGATGCACTCTATGGATGTATCAAAGAATCTAAAAACCATGTAAATAATCTGAGACTCAGAGGTGTGGATTGCAATGCTACCACCCAAAGAGCAAGATTCACTGTTCAAGATGCTAACAATTCATGAACCATCTCTAAATCCACCAGTTTAACCATCAACAACCACTTGGCCCGCTTCACACTATGATTTAATCACCCAATTTAGATAGATACCTACACAGATATCTATCCTCGAGATTATTCACATATCTCCAATCCATAAAGAAGCTCTTGAAAATAACCTTAATGAGTCACATGTTCCTAAAAAAAGTAATGCTTCCGAGTTCCAAGATATGATTGGAAATTTATCCGCACAAGAGCATTTGGTCTTTACTGATAAAGATTCCAGTGGCCCAAATCTCCACCATAATAAATCACTTCATATTGAAGCCAAAATTCACTCCACTAAGATCAAATGAGTCCTTATAGATGGTGAATCCGAGCTCAATTTCTGTATATTAAAAATTATTTGAACATTGGTCTTTCTAAAGAACTTCTTAATGTAAATAAAAGAATCACAATAAAAGCCTATGATGATAGAGAAAGGGAGAGTAAAGGTTTGGTAACACTGCCACTATAGGTGGGGCAGAATCTAATTGATATAGTTTTTCATTTTCTTGACCTTTACTTTCCATACAACATATTGTTAGGACGACCATGGAAACATGCTATCAAAGTTGTACCTTCTACATATTATCAATGTTTAAAGTTCCTACAACATGATAGAGAAATAACTATTCCTGGAGATCTAGAGTCCTTTCAATATTGCAAAATATTCAAAGGTAAACAATCAAATTATTTTCCTTTGAATGAATATGGTCAAACTATTGAGAATAAGAATCCTACCCCACCTGAAGGCACTGAAAATACATCTAAAACTCTCTCAGAAAAATCTAAAGGAAAGGAAAAAGCCATTGAAGAGAACATTCTCGAGCCATAAAAGAAAATAACATTCACATATCAAGTCATAGAGGAATATAAGTTTTAAAGTGCTATGTGCATTGGAAAACTCCCCTTGTCCTCAAATTCTTACGACAAACCTCCACAATTAACTCCCTCAAGAGAAAAAGATACCATGAAATGCAAAAAGACTACTTTTCAACATTGGGGATCCTTAGCAGATGAACACATGGAACATGATATCCTAAGTTGGCTTTGCAAGGAAGAAGAAAAAAAACTAGTAACCTTTCTTAAGGACAAGTATGTACAAGCCACTCTCATTGTTTAAAGCATGGGATATCATGACACTGGTCTTGGAGAAAATAAAACAAGATGAAGGACCCTTATTAAAGAAAAAGGCTATCCTCGTGGCAAAGGATTGGGCTCCTTATAAACTAAGACAAACTTTGCTAAGTACTATTTCTTAGTTGAATCAGATTCAGACATTGAAGAAGAATTTTTTGAAGTACCTTTCCAATACATTGAATATGACTTTAGTAGACTATGAATTGAACTACTCAGCTATTGAAAAAGCTTGTTTGGTTGTTGTCTTTTGTACAAAGAAGTTGCACCACTACATGCTTATTCATAAGATACAATTTGTTACAAAGATTGATCCATTAAAATATCTTCTATCTAAAGCTTCTCTTACTGGATGTACTGCTAAATAGGTTATGATTCTAAGTGTGTTTGATATTGTCTACATGGACCATAAATCTATTAAAGGACAAGTTATTGTAGATCAATTAGAAGAAGAACATATTCAAGAGGATCATCCTATCATTACAAATTTTCCAGATGAGTCCATAATGACTATTACCCCGAACATGCAATGGAAACTATACTTTTATGGGTCCTGTACACAAAAAATATCAGGCAAGGCATTTTTAACATAATGCCTCAAGAGGATCTCATCCCTAAATCTTATAAGTTGCAATTTGTATGCACAAAAAATATTGCAGAATACGAAGCCTTGGTGACAGGACTTCGTCAAGCTTTCCAATGGAAAATCTTCAACTTACTAGTCCTTGGTGAGTCTCAGTTGGTTATCAAGAAATTTAATGATGAATACAAAACAAAGGATGAAAAACTACTCCCCTACCGCCGAATGGTCTGTTAGGAATAATACAACTGAGAGGGCGGTGAATCAGTTGTATGCCAAATAATTAAA
This sequence comes from Thuja plicata, assembly GCA_018584345.1. Taxonomy (NCBI): domain Eukaryota; kingdom Viridiplantae; phylum Streptophyta; class Pinopsida; order Cupressales; family Cupressaceae; genus Thuja; species Thuja plicata. The sequence continues at coordinate 180,881 of MU224699.1, forward strand.
CTTAAAACTTAAAACTAAATAATTAATGCAAATCTTAACACTTCAAGAAAAACACCATAACAAAAGTATTTTGTTGTCAAGGAAAACCCTATTAACGAAAAAATCCCAGTGGGAATCAGCACCCATAAATAATGCACTAGAAATATTGTATCCTTGTTAGGAGATTTAGCGTTGTTAGGAGTTGATCATTACATCCAATATAAGTCCCTATTAAAGGATAGACCCTGTTAAGAGTTGAATGAAATGATGAGGTCACTGCCTAAGCAAACTTCCCAAAGTGAAGGTTAAATCCACCTTCTAAAGGTTAAACCCACCTTTTAGACTCACTGTCCAAAGATAAGTATAAAAGTATACTTATAACAGTGAACTGACTGATATCAACTTTCTTTTCTTATATAGTTCCAATGAAGTACATTACAAACATAATCACTACTCTACATCCAACAAAACTCACATGCCCATGTTTGTAGCATCCAATACATCCATTCCATACCTTTACACATCAAAACACTTCTTTCCTTTATACAAGTTACAACAAGCAATTAGCTCAGCCTGTTAAGACTTCCCCAATACAAATAATTACATAGAACCTTGCTAAGATACATACGGTACATTACATAAGTAATTAACAAATATTAATCATCATTTACACACCAAGATCCATAATTCATGCTCGCCAATCATTAAGCAAGTTACACCTCTGTAGTTGGCTGCAAATAGGTCTTCATTAGTCCACACGCCTCAGCTGACATCATCAAGAACCCAATGACCTAATAAACACAAAGAATGTTCTCTCATGTATCTTTTATCATTCTGTTAGCTCACATATCATAACTCATGCTCGCATCCAATTTATCTTTGAACTTTGAGACCATCTCTGTCACAAACCTCTGTAACTGCACTTTAAATAGTCTTTAGCAAAATAGCTATAATTCATGCAAATACCGACATAAGATCCAATGACCTTAGACATAAGGTATACACTCATCACACTACACATATCCATGCTCACATTCTCTCACACATCGTACACTGTCTGTACACATCTGTCAATTTTGCCTTTTCCTGTGATAACTGGTCTTACTAAAACTTCTAATGCATCCAACTGAAACATATGTTGACATCAGTGACAAAACATGAATGTCAACACCCTAAAAACAAAAATTCCAAAAATATACCACTTTTTAATTGATGGAAACATATGTTAAAATTCATCAACCCAAAAGTGGCTTTCTTTATACAATCTTCTCAATATCCTCTTCACAGTCCCCCCTAAAATAGTAGGCATTTTTCACTTATATCTCTCCCCATTTGAGATCAATGGAAAGGGGTTTCATGGCTCTTTTCCTTCTCTGCACATCCCACCTTTTCAAGGTGTAGGTTTTTCAAATCTTCATACCTGCAACAAACTAGGTGCTTGATCACCCAAATATGTTCAGTTGTGTTCCTGCAATTACTCCCCCTGAAGAGTAGATCCAAGCATCAAGTGCAAAGAATAATATAGCTCTAATAACTTATGGATTGATGCATTCCTACATCATTTAGTTCTTACAAGGAGGGGTTCTCACCCCAAGCATACCTCTGATATAATCAAAGACATCTTTTGACAAAGGTTTAGTGAATATATCTGTTATTTTCTCCTTTGTACTGATGTACTCCAATCTGACTTCCTTTTCTCTTGTCACTCAAAAAGTGATACTTGATTGAAATATGTTTAGTCTTAAAATGCATAACAAGATTCTTTAACATGTTCACTATTCTTGTATTATCACAATGTATAACCAATGGCTCTTCAAAGGTTATCCCAATGTCCTTTAGCATCTATTTCATCCAAACAATCTGTGTACAATTTATAGTAGCAACTACATATTATATTTCAACATTAGATTGAGATATACAGTATTGCTTCTTACTTAACCATGAAACCAACCTTTTTCAATGAAAAATACTCCACCACAGGTTCTTTTTCTATCATCAACACTTCTTTCCCAGTCAGCATCAGTATAAGCATGAAATCTATCAGACTTTTCATACCATAAACCATATTCCAGTGTCCCTTTCAAATATCTGAATATCCTTTTAGCTGCAGCAAGGTGAGCCTCCTTATGATCACCTTGAAATGTCACAACAATTCTAACTACACTAGCTATGACTGCTCAATGTATACCTCTTCCTCTAGATCACCATTCATAAATGTAGACTTCACATCCATCTAATATACCTTAAACTCTTTATGCACTGCAAAAGCAAGGAACAATCTTATTGCCTCTAACCTTGCAACAGGTGCAAATGTTTCTTCAAAGTCTATACCATCCTATTATGAATAGCCCTTGCAGACCAGTCTAGCCTTATTTCTTACAACCATGCCTTCTTTATACATTTTATTTCAGAAATCCCCTTTAGTTCCAATTACATTCTTGTCCCTTGATCTAGGGACCAATTCCCAAGTGTTTTTTTCTCTATCTGATATAATTATTCCTGCATTGCTTTAATCAAATATTTATCTTTACATGCCTCATCAGTAGACTTAGGTTCTACTCGCGAAATAAAACAAAGCTCATTTCTATTTTTTGACCTTGTCATCATGCCTTTATTAACATCACCAATAATCTGATTCTCAGGATGATTCATCTTAACATACCTTGGTGTCTTTGGTGTTTCAATAGGCTCATCCAAGCATGTCTAAATCTCAAGAATTTGTTCTATTTCTTGATTTTCAATATTCTTCTCATTCTCTAGGATCTCAATCTAAAATCTCTCATCAATTTTAGCATTAGCACTTTCAACTATTTTTCTCAAGCTCAGATTGAAACGTTTATAAGCCTTACTTCTAGTAGAATAGCTAAGGAAAATTCCTTCATCACTTCTAGCATCAAACTTTCCAATTGTATCATCTCTTTTGATATAACACTTGCTACCAAATATTCTGAAGTATTTTATAGTAGGAGCATAACCAAACCAAAGTTGATAGGGTGTCTTATCAATACCTTCTTTGATCTAATTTTTTTTCAAAGTGTAGATATCAGTACTAACTACTTCTCTCCAATGCCTATAAGATACATTACCTTCGAGCAACATTGTCTTGGCCACAAGGTGATCCCAAAAATCTATGTCCCACTTTTAGAAATGAATAAAAATCACGCAGATGAATTTTTTTCATTTATGACCCCTTCGAGCGAATGGGGGTGTTCGCGCGAAGGGAAAAAAACCCCTTCACACGAACTAGATGAAATGGGGGGTTTGCTCGAACTAGATCCAATTTGAGTGAACCCTATAAATCAACAAAAAGAAAGCAATTTGCGAAAAAATTTCATGGGGGGTTCGCTAAAAGGGGGTTTTCTCTAACCCCCTTCACTAGAAGGGGTGTTCGAGCGAACCCCCTGAATTTGGCCTTCCTCTCCAAAGCCAACAAATTTCTACAAATTTTTTCCCTTTGAAGGTCTCAATCAAGGACCAAATAAAACAATCTTCTGAAACCCAAATGGCAGATGATGCTACTCAAAACAAGCTTTACAATGATGATGATTTTAATTTATATTGATTTCATTATGACTTTCTATTTTTAGTTTAATTAAACATAGGTTGTCTGGCCATTTAGCAACCTCTCTCTTTGACGCTTCGGGAAAAATAGTAAATTAGGATAAAAATTATGAAAAATATGTAGGAAAAGATTATTTGTGTTATCTTTCTATGAAAAAAAAGAAAAAATGAATTTCGATATATACAGATCAAGTTAGAGCGATCCAAGTGACCTTATGTCTAAATTACAGTTACTGTCACTTTAGAACTTAATAAAGTATGAAATATTTACCCAAAATGAATGAAACCAATTGCATCCTTTAGATATTGAAGTTACAAATATAACCTCAAAATAATTACATCATTATCATAATTCAAAAAATATTTATGCTAATCCAAGTGACAGTCACACCTTAAAAACACTATTTTTTCACACAAACCATTTTTCGAAGGAGAAGAAAAAATGAATTTTAATAAATTTAAATTTATTTTTTTAAATATATATTTAGAAACTAGAAAGAAAATGCTAAAAGACTCTAGTTTACATCATCTTCATATTGCTAATTGTTTTGCGGCAACAGGTGTATGAAAGTGAAGTTTTTTCTCAGAATCTCAGTCTCAAAGTTGGCCAAAAAGTGGGACACACTATTGTGGGACCACCCCGCATCCAGTATAGTTCTATTCCTTCTTTATACTATCTCCTTCTATTGAGGTATCCTAGGAGCATAAGTTTGTTTTTATATCCCATGCTTTTTCCAGTAAGAATTGAATAGATCTGATGTAAAATCTCCACCTCTACCTGACCTCAAATACTTTATCTTAAGACCTGATTCATTCTCAACTTTTTCTTTGAAAAGATTGAACTTATAAAATGCTTCTCAACCCACATCATCCTAGAATAGTCATCAACAAAAATTATATAGTACCTTTCACCATAGTAAGATCTAGTCCTTGTAGGACCACAAACATATGTATGTACTAGATCCAACTTCCCTCTTGCTGAGAAGGTTTTTTTTTGAAAGGTACTCTTAGTTTGTTTTCTCATCACAGATTCTCTACACATTGTGTTTGTAGGCTTTACAATTTTTGGCAAATATCTGATTGCATTAGTGTTACTGTCCCTTACAATATTATCAAAAATTATGTGACAAAACCTCCTATGCCATAACTAATTGTCATCTAGCTTCGTAACAAAAAAAGTTGCCTTTGTAGTATTCACCTCAAAGACATTACCTCTTGACTTAGTACCTGATGTGATCAAGTTTCTAGATTGACCTCTGATTGTATATTTTCCATCCATGAACTACAAATGATATCCCTTGTCTACAGGTTATCCAACACTCAACAAGCTGTGCTTAAGTCCATCAACAAGTAAGACATCGTCAATGTTAGTTTTACCATCAAAAGAGATTAAACCAACTCCAATGATCAACTTAGGAGTGGTATAACAAAATCTAACTACACTACCATCATATCTATTCAGTTGAACAAATTTATCTTTATCACCAGTCATATAATGCGAACAACCACTATCAATGATCCATCCTGACTTCTTTTCAACATTCAAGACTAGAGATTTTTCTTCATGAATATGGTCATCATCTTTAATATAAATAAATCCAATTTCATTCCCATCATTCATAGAATCATCATCAGACACACCTTCACTAGCATAGTAGCATTCCTAATTTTTAGAGTAATTAGACTAGTAAAACTTAGGCTTATGCTTAGGAAACCTTGTAGGAAATCTAGATGTAAAATGACCAATCTTATTACAAGAAAAAAATTGCAGGGATAATTTTCCTTAAAACTTACCCTTTCCCTTCCTTTCCCTTTTTTCTATTAGAGCCACAAGTTTTTCCACTTTCCTTTCTTCTTATTCAATCTTTTCCCAATCATTAATATATTCTCCAAGATATTCATGTCTATTGCTTCTGCTAGAGCTTGCAAGGCTTGATATGGTATTTTTGTCATTATGAATAGTAGCCTTGAATGAAGACTCTACTTTGGGTAATGCATCGTGTAACTCTGCAGTCTCAAAGGTGGTCAGCTTAGCAATCAGGAATTCTTTGTTGAAATTATTAGTCAGTGGTATGCTCTCCTCTATCGCTTGCACTTTAGTCTTGTAGGTAGGTGTCAAAGATCTAAGAATCTTTTCAATCACTTGATCTTCATTATATGTGCCTCCTTAGTTTTTGATTCCAATAACAACCTTTGTAACCATATGTACATATGCTCTGACATTCTCATCATCTCAAATTATCCATTTTAGCCTTCTAATTATGTAGGTTTTCCTTCTTAGTGTGTTTATCTCCTTCATATAGAGCCTCTATCCTTGTCCATATCTTGTGAGTTGAATCAATATCTTTAGCCTCTGTAAATTCTACCTTAGAGAGCACACTTATCAATGTAACCACCTAGATTTGGTCTTCTTTGACTATAGACCCTATTTTCCCTAAGTGTGATCATATCCCCAATTATGTCCAAACGACCTTGTTACTGCTTGGCATAATTCCTTTGAATCAAATTTAATCTCCTAAGTGATCTAATCACTAATTTACATTAATCACTTCAGCTAATTCAAATCAAATCATTTCAATTCAATAAATTCAAAATCATACCTGGCTAAGGTAATTAATTTGAAGGGAATTAAATGGAACCCTATTTATACCTCATCACTTGCAAAATCAATTCCCTAGCCTAAATTATTTAATTTGGCTATAGTCTTAATTAATTATTACAAAGCAATCAAAAGCTTGGATGATTAATTAAATCCCTATTATTAAATGAATATTTTATTACAACTATTTATTTTATTAATATTCCTTCAAACCTAACCAATCTCAAATATCCAACCATGAGTTCAAACTCATCCCAACCCCTTCTCACGTGCTAATTCTTCTTAATTAGCTAATTAACCCTAATTAGCTAATCCCCCCTCCACTCATTCTCTCTCCTCCCATCTCTATCTCCTTAATCACATCCCTTAAGCCCTAATCCTAATCCTAAGCTACCCTTAA